>JBAMBR010003855.1:0-151349 GCA_037044475.1 Zaprionus obscuricornis
TTGCGGTTAATTGAGTTATTGGCGCAGGTGTAGAATGAATGCAATTCATGAGAATATCAAAAAAAAAAAAAAAAAACATTTAAATCACAATAAAAATTAAATTATAATTATAATTAAAATTTTCATTTTCATTTTCTCTAGTCAAAAAATTGATGTAGCTAAAAACGTTTAAATTTAAAAAAAAAAAAAAGGCAAATTTGTGATTTATGTATTTTAATTTTTAGCCAAAAACTTACCTAGTGTGCAACGGCATGTAAATCGAAAATTATCTAAAATGTCAGTTTACATCTCGCCTCGTACACGCGACAGGCAGCTGTAAATCATGGCACACACACAATCTAATCTAGTTTTTGTGGGGGGATATGCGTGAGAATATTCAAATGAGAGTTGTTTGGCTGCCTGGCCGAATAAATGAAATTTGTCACAACGGATTCAGATGCCAAAACAATAACACACAAAAATTACGTTTACACGAAATATTCAAACACTTTTTCTTTTCTTTCTTTTTTTTTTTCTTCTGTTTGTTTTTCTTTATTTTTATTTTTTTTTTTTTTGCTCTCTTAAATTATTCACATGAGTTAATATTACATTTGGGCACAGAGTACAACATAAAACTTTCTGTCAAGATTTCGTGCCAAAAATCTTTCAAAAATATATCCCGCTTAGACTAAATAAAGACGTGACTTGAACCCGAACTTCAAAACGAATTGACGAACGAACGACGTCTGCACTGTATGAATGTTTAACGAAAACTAAATTTGATTGGATGAATTCAAAGTTAAGAACGGTCCTCGACACAAGCTCGAACCAGTTCGGCAAAGTTGCACTTGCAACATGTTCGTACAGTTGTGAGCCGATGTTAACTTCGTTAATTCTATGTTTTTTTTTTATTTGACTCGGCAAAAACTCTTATGATCATTGGCTGCATTAACAGTGCGATGAAATTTTTAATGCGTTGACTATTTCAAGTAATTTTTATTATTACAAATTTTTTAGCTACTACTTTTTTCTTTATTTTACAATTTTATTGAATGTAATAAAAAAGTTTACTAGTCAGAAATTAATGACAAATTTGACTGTTTAAATTAAAGACAAAGTTAGCAAAATAAGAAAGTTAAGCAAGTGTTAAGAATATCTAAAAAAATAAGCAGAGATCTATTTTCATGCATCATAAAACTTTAGTTACAGTGCTGTTAAAAAAAAAACGAACTTTAAAACGAAAATTTAATGATTGCAAATAATTACAAAGAAATCTAGTTTTGAAAACTATTTGTAAAGAATTTAGCCAACAATTGCATAAAGCGAAAAATAAAAAAATAAAAAAAAATTAAGTTGGAAGCTGCCGACACGTGAGGCACGCAAAGCAATGAAAATTCCGACCTGCCGCAATAAATTCCGCGCGCGAATGCCAAAATGAGAGTGAAATGTCCTGTACAGACAAATATAAGCATCACACACAGAGTCACACACACACTTGCACACTTAAACCGACAAAAGTGGAAGGGAAATGTCGCTAACACACGCATAGGTTTACGTGTCTGAGTGTCTTTTGTGCGCTTTAGGTGTGAGCGTCATAAATCGCGCTAAGCCAAAACAAAACACATAGCTAGGCAAAGTCGCAAAGGAGCATCATCATGCATCAAGCATCAGGCAGGTGGATGCCATAGCCTTTGACCTGACACAATGCTCCATATTCTATGTTTTTTTCTTCCCCTACTCAACAAGCTCGAACTTGGTTTGAAATGCGTTTGCGCATTGTAATGCTCGAACCGAACAGCTGTTCGTAACGTTTCCTTACCTAGGACAACAAAAATCAAAGTCGTTCATTACTAGCGCTAGCAACTGAAAATATTTCCAGCTTTTTTTTTTATAAACTTTTAATAAACAATTTCAAATTATAAACAACTCGAACATAAAATACAATACAATTCACATATTTTTCAGTCGTAGTTAATTGTCAAAAAAAAGCGTCAGTTTTATGATGTTTACCAGCCACAGCATGATGTTGAACAACATGATCCGCATGGTGAACCACAACAAGGAGTTCCACAGCAAGGTCCACATGCAGGACCACAAGCAGGACCACAGCTAGTACAGCGTGAACTGCGCATTGGCACTAGAGCAGGTAGACCATAATCTCCTTTACGAAATGGACGAAATATCATTGGTCCAGGAGGGCAAGGTCCAACATAGAAAGGATTAAACTTTGTTGCGTAAAACATAGTTAGAAAATTAAAAATTTAATGTTTTTAATTCCCAATAATATGGCTGCAATTTTAGGATATTTATATTCTTTTTTTTAACAATAAAGTTGTTGTTTTTATTAATTTCGATTTTAGACTGAAACAAATATGTGAGAAAGTATATCTTTTTTTATTCCATGCTGCGAGTTGTTTACAAACAAAAATGCCCGAAAAGAATGAATATAAAAATAAAATTCAAGGCACTCAAAGTCGAAATGAGTGACAGCAAAGTCTACTCTGTTTTTGGATAAATGATATACAAATTCATAGTGTATATAATATATGGAATGATAACTTTGCATACCAAAGGAATATATTAATGTTAACCACGTGGTAACAGTCGCTACATTCGGGGATAATTGGTGAATAGTAACATTCTCCCACATTTAAAGGCTGCATTTAGCACTTTTTACTTTCCTCAGAAGACACAAAAGTTCAATGACAATACATCAACTAAAGATTTGTTTTCATTGCTTCATAAAAATTTATTTATACAACGAGCAAAAAGATTTAAAAAAATCCCAAAATAAAATAATAAACAAATGTTTACATGACAAAAATTTTTATTTAATAATTCAAGAAAATTTCAGTCTTCATATAATACACACACATTTTCAGTCAGGCGATGGATATTGCAGTATATAGTATCTTTCAAATGATTAACAAGGATAACGACTGCAACAAGTGCCACCACTAGGTGGCTCAGTGCATGCATACTTGCAAAATGCAGGACAGCGAGAGCTACAGGCGGGCACCAGGGCAGCGTGTGGATAGCAACCGCTGCGGAAAGGCCGAAAAATCATAGGTCCTGGCGGGCATTCTCCAACATAAAAAGGATCAAACTTTGCAGCATAAAACATTTTGTATTCCGCCTTTGAGTAATCCAAAGATTATTTGGATTATTTGGATTATTTATTTTTCCTCTGAAAATTTAAATCTAAATAATAAAATAATAATTATAATAAAAATAAAACCAATATTTTTTATTATTATTTTTTTTTTTTTTGACTTACAGAGCTGGTTTTATTTGAACGTTCGGCCTGAAGAAAATTGTGCGTATAATTTTCTCAGAATTTCTCAAAATTATTTCTAGTCATGCTCCAAGTTCTTCACTCATGTAATTTTTAAATTTGATTAAAATTTCGAAAACTATGGGTTACCTTAGTATATACAAGTTTGAAATGTAAAGTGTACTAGGTTTTTGTTTTTTCTTTTTTTTTTCATTTTGTTTGTTTTCGTTCCCGAGTCCCCCATATGAATCAAGTAAAACACATATAATCTTTTCTGCCAAACTGCGTACTGGAATCCAAGTGTTATATATCATCCTTAAAATTCCAAGTTCAGTTGTTGCGCTTAGAACTTTACCAGCCGCAAGGCGAGCTCGAACAGCAACCACCACCGCATGGGCCGCAAGGTCCGCATGGACCACAAGGACCGCATGGTCCGCATCCTCCAGCTGGTACTAGACAGCCAGGTGGACAAGGTCCAACGTAGAATGGATCAAATTTGCATACAATATACATATTGAATAAGTTTTTTTTTTTGTGGTAACGCTTCTATTTAATTATTAATTCTATTTTTTTTTATATTATTTGAGATTAGTTTGTGGAAATACTGTTGGAAAATATTAAATTATTATTTAAAAAAAAAATTATATAAAAATTGTGTAAACTAACGTAGTGCGGCGGCTGCTTGTGTTGAGCTAAAAGATAAATGTGAATTTAACTATGTTTTCTCTGGTGTTTTTAGCTGTGTTCAATCCAAAGGGCTCTAAAGGAATGAGCATGATTATAAATTGTAAATGCTACCTAAACTAGCAATATTTTGCAAAGTCTACTATATAAAAAAAAAATGTAAGAAAACTACAATATGCTAGACTATAGGATACGCAGTACGCTCGTATCTCTTCATCTTCTTCTTATTTATTCGCCTACAAAACGTCACACTGCACCAACAGCCTCATGTCAATTAACAGACGGCGCGCTTGTGCATTTCTTTTTATACAAGCTGATGCTCTCACAAGCGTATGCTCTCAAAAAATATATAATTACGCTCCAAGCAGTGACGTCTGCACTCACGATTGAAAGAAGAAGCATGTCTTCACAGCCTATGCGTGCATTCCCATCAGAAGTGTCGCTTACTCTGAGAGAGAGAGAGAGAGCAACATTGCGTTCACTTTGCTTATGTTAAGCAGTGACGGCTGCGCTCACGATTGAAAGAAGAAGCATTGAAGTGTAGGATCACTTCCCAGCAATTGCTTGTAGAGCAATGAGAAGACTCGGCAATTGCCTGTCTACTGTGAGAGAAATCTACATCTAGAGTGCAGTGTATAAACCCTTGAGAAGAGCAGCTGTCGTACAGCGTCGTCCGCATTATATTCAACATTAACTATATATGAACTATTTGGCAGTGAACAGAAACAATTGCCGAAGTCATCAGCAAATTTTTGTTACACTTTAGCGCAATTAAATGAAAAAAAAAAATAATTTTTTTTTTTTGTACATTTACTACATTTATTTTCGTTAAATACTCGGAAACAACAGTGGCCTGGAACTAAGAATAGTCACACATATTTTCAGCTACTAACATAAATCTCAGTCGTAAAGCTGCAAAAAGAAAAGATAGAAAAAAAAGTTTTTTAAATTTTTATTATTATTGTTATATATTATATATAATATGATGCTGCTTACCAGTTTTGCAAGTATCATCCATCAAATGGTGTCAGAGCAAAATAGCCAGGGGAATGAGCATTCAATTTAACATTTAATAAAACTTTAATTTATTTTCGTTTGTGTCCTTAATGAGCATAAATTGTATTTTTACATGCTAATAAATTTAAAAAAAAAAAAAGAAATATTTTTTTTTTTTAAATATTGCACAAAATGTTTATAAAAAAAAAATTGTACTTACAAATTGTGTTTTATTTTTATTTAATATTTTTTTATTTTATTTTTTACGATTGACTAAAAATACATGAGAGCTTTTCTTGTTTGATGTCCTTTCATGTAAGTTGTTCACAAATCAAAAGCAATGGAGCAAAATTGTATCAACAGAATGGCTTAAAATATTGTTAGTGGTTTTTTTTGCTATTTTTATGTAGTATTATCCAACATTTTCTAATCTTATAATGTACTTTAAACTAATCATTCATCATTGTTTAACTAACGAAGATTTAAGAGTTTACTATTTTATAATAACAAAATTTGTTAAGTTTCCTTTTTCAATTTCAATTCGTTGAAGCTGCTGCATTTAAACAAGTGAATAGTACTATACATTAGTCCCGGACGCACTAGCAAACACTTCAACAAACTCGTAAATGTGATGTCCTGTATTCTGTATAAAGTTGCCGGTAACACGTAGTCTTTCATTTTCTATATGAAATCTTTGTGGCGTCACTCTTCTAACGATATTTGCTGCTTGTGTTACTGCATTAGATACTGGTTCAGATACATGAGTCACTACACGGGATGTTGAGTGACCTAATAGAACACACAATGCCATTATACCTACTATAGCCATGCTTTTGTGAGCAACTTCCATGCTTCCAGAAATGTTGTTGCTCTGAGAATAATTTAACTACATTTACAAATTACAAATTTAAAAACAATACTGAAATTATACGCAAAAGCATCTTGATTTATTTAAAACAAATTTATACACTTTTATTTTAATTAAAAAAGAAAATGTTTCTATTCTTTCTTTTTTTTCCATATGTAATACTATAAATTTTAAGCTTTCATTCTGCTGTTTTTTTTTTTCGTTTTCAAATTCTGTTGTTCGTCCTTTTCTTGATTTTGTTCTGTATCAGTGCATTTTGACTTCAAATTTGTTTCTTCTTCAGTCTTAACATCGATTCCATTATCTGTTGATCCTTCAGTTTCATTAATAGTTGTCTCGTTAGTTTTAATCTCAGTTTTTCCAGCTGCTTTTCTATCATTCTCCGCCTGCTCAGATGTGCATTTTTGCGATAACCAACCACAAGGTGTATATCCCGAAAACTCTCCAAAGGGACAAGAGGTACATGCTCTGTCAGGATATGGTCCTATGTAAAAAGGATTCAGACATTCGTCGGAACAGATTGTTATACGAGCCTGCATTTTTATTTATTTTTTTTTTCCTTTTGTTTTTGGTTGATTACGCAATGCACACCGAAACTTATAGAAATCTTAAAATAAAACTACATGTTCTATTGAGCGAACAACATATTTAATTTACAAACTGCAAAACTAAAAAAAAAAAAAAAAAAAAATTATATGCAGCTGTCTGAAATATTCGATACAAAATTGTCGAATGTCTCGAAATCTATAGTAAAATTCTAAGATAGAAAACTATTTCATAAAATCAATGAAAACTTGATCTAAAACTTAAATAAAAACTATGTTTCATATCGTCGGGCAGTGACAAAAGTTATGTATATATATTTTTTTCCATTTTTTTTTTTTTTTTTTTTTTTTAAATGTTTTTTGGTGAATCAACTATTTTACTGGGCTATTGCTGCAAGCTTCATTCTCTTTGTTCTTTTCAGTAACTTGTTTTTTTGGCGGCAGATTTTTAACATCACAACCAATTAACGGTGGAACAGAGTCTACGATAACTGCACAACCACCGCAAGGTCCACTGCCTGGCACTGGACATGGTCCGCATTCTGGAGCACATTCAGATCCCACCGGGTATTCTGAATTGCAGCATGGCGGATTGGGTTCAATATAACCGGGATTGAATACGATAGGCATTATGTCTGTTGAATAAAAATTATTTGAGAAATGATAAAAAAAAATTAAATTGAAAAAATAACTAAAATAAAATAATTGATAAATAAAATTTAAAATAAATAATAATAATTCAATATATTAAAAATAAATAATAAATAAATAAAAAAAAATAAGAAATTAAATATTTACCTTCAAGAAATTATTGAAAAGTTCAAAGAGTTTATAAAGCAGGTTAGTTCTATTTTTTTTTTTTTGCTATGTATAATGCTGGTTTGTAATGTGTTGTGTTCCGGGTGTAAAAGTTGATTAAAAATTATATTTATAAATTGTACACTTTATACTCTTCAAATCAACATTTGACATTTGGCTCAGAGGTTACTTTAATGCAATGCTAAATTTAAATCCACGATAAAATGGTGTGCAGACACATTGACCTAATCATACAATGGCTTGTATGTATAAGCTTAGCATAACAGTGTTGCAGCACAATGTGACGCATAATTATTTCATAATCGGACAACACTTCATATATATGGTGACAAAAGCCTGCAGATATGCCATAAATGCCACGCCCCGTCGCGATATGTTATGTTGAATCTCTGGTTAGCAATAAATGGGCCAAAAATGGCAAACAACAAGAATAATGACAGTAAGAGTAACAGTAACTGCACACAATGCAATATAATACGATGTAAATTTAAGTTGAAATTAATGAATAATTAAGCTGCATTGGGGACTCGTTTGCCCCGTTGTTGGGCCTCATTGTTTAAACGGAAGTGCAGCAGCAACAACAACAACATTTGCATAACACAATGAACTACATACGATAAAGTCAATTCAAATGAATAAACGAATATGAATATGAGTACAAGTACGACTGCGACTGCGACTGCGGGTGCGATTGCGAGTGCGAGTTATATTAGAAATGCAAATGAAATGCTCAAAACATAATTGGAAATAGCATAACGGCAAATTTCTTTTGTCAATTAATCAATCAATCAACAACATAGACAGAGACATACCCATAGGCTTCAATATACTGATAAAGATCATAATGATCAGTAATTAACATCATAATGACGCTCCAGTATGCAGAGTGCGGAAACAACTTGTCCAAGTTGTACCGTTGAGTTCACCTTGTTGCATGCTAATGTCATCATTTTCTGATTGAACGCAAAGTTCACAAAATGCTTTTTGGTTATCAACATCGTTGTCATCGTCATCGTCGTTGTCGTCATCGTCATCATCGTTGGCCAAACGCTATGCATTGGCTGAGCCATTAAATATGAAATGTCAACATGTCCAGCAGCTTCTGCTTTGGTTCACTGCCACCACTAACACAACTGCTGATGCTTCTGCATGTGCCACAGTCACTGCTGCTTCTATCTCATACTCCCTCTCTTTCTCTCCCTGTTTTTTGCTGCCTCTGTTGTAGCGCATCAAAGTCGTGTGCGCTTACTGTGTAATTCATATTCAAAGCGCGCAGCGACACAACGCGTTGCGGTTACTATGGTTTGTGTAGGTCTTGGGTTAACATTGGCGTCTGTATGCTGCATGTACCTCAAACTTGCCACCACCACCACTGACTGCACTTACTAGCTTGTTCAATAGCACGCATTGCTTTTAAGTGGCGGGCAATGGTCAGCGCGTGTGCCTCGCTGTGTGGCGGCACGTTGCACGCTTGTCTTACTTTGTGATGTTGTCGTTGGTTTGATGCAGCCGGTGCGTCAATTGTGACCTGCGTGGGCGCTAAACAAGTGCACAGAATGCACTAAAAGAAATTTCATTTTAAATTCTAAATTTAATTATTTTGAAGTTTGAGCTGAAATACATTTTGATTTTTTTTAATTTTTTTTTTTTTTTTTAATTATTTTATTTAGTTTGCACAGCAAATATAAATACATTACGACTTTTATTATTTTTAATTAATTTATTTAAATTTATTGAATAAAATAATTTTTATTTATTTAGCTTTTACGGAAAATATAAATAAATTTAAAAATTTTAATATTTTTTTATTTTTATTTATGTTTTAAATTTATGCTATTGCTTAGTTATGCTTAGAAATTTAAAAATAATATTTATTTTTTATTTAAATTTATTTAATTAATTTTGACAAAAAAAAAATTGCATAAATTTGATTTTAATTCATTTTTATTTTATTTATTTTTTAATTTATTTATTTAGCTTTTACGGAAAATATAAATAAATTTAAAAATTTTAATATTTTTTATTTTTATTTATGTTTTAAATTTATGCTATTGCTTAGTTATTCTTAGAAATTTAAAAATAATATTTATTTTTTATTTAAATTTATTTAATTAATTTTGACAAAAAAAAAATTGCATAAATTTGATTTTAATTAATTTTTATTTTATTTATTTAGTTTTATAAATTTTAATATTTTTTTATTATTATTTTTTTTTGGTTTTACAATTTTTGCTATTGCTTAGTTATTCTCAGAAATTTTTAAAATTTAGTTTTATTTTTTCTTTCAAATTTACTTTCTAGCAACATTTGGTACAAAATAGCAAAACAATATCTCATTGACGCAACAAAGTTATAAACGGAAGACGCAGAAAAAAAAAAAAACAAACCAATCGACTTTGTCTATAGCGTTTCCGTTAGTTGTTGCTGTCTCTAGCAAAGCTAGTTTTATTTTTCTTATATTTTTCTATCTGCTTTTTGTTTTCTTTCGTACTTTTTTTTTTTTTTTTTTTTGAATAATTTGAGTTTCTTGGTAGTGTTTGCTGTATGTGTCTTCAATAGATGTACCTCGGTCTGGACACGCGCAGCGGCCACTTGTCTCGTCGTAACTGTTTGAAATATGTTGTGGAGAAATGACAAAGTGACCGGAAGATGATACTATAATAAAACAAACACAACAAAAAAAAACTCATACTTTGCACTGGGCGGCCCATTGGCTCATTCATGTTTGACTAGGAAATAAACAGTGAGACAAACATACATAGTGAGAGTGAGAGAGAAAGAGAGAGGGAGAGGGAGAGGGAGAGGCATACACTCATAGTTGTTCTTTGTGTGCTCGTGCTGGAAATGAACATGGATAACTGGACAATGTTTTATATGCTGTACACTATGCGTTTTCTATTTGTATTTTCCTTTCCATTTTCTCCCAATTTTTTTTTTTTTATTTTTTATTTTTCTATTTTTTAGCCATTTATTTACAAATGAACAATATTTATGGCCTCTTTTTGAAACTCCAACTACGTTTCTATAAGAGTTCTATATGCTGCTAGTAGTATCTATGCTCTGCCTCTGCTGTGCTGCTGGCCTGTGCTATGCCAGTATGTTCAGTTCCAACTTCCGTCGTATAGAAATTGTCATTGCTTTTTTTTTCTCGTATTTTACGTTTTCATACAACTTTGGCTTCATAATTTTTTGTGGTTCTATGCATGCGGCATACAAAAAGTATACAATTTTTTTTTTTTGGCTACCTTACCATAAATAGAATTATGTTCTATGTATGGTTTACAATTCTTTTGGCACGAGTCTAATATAATTGAAATATTTATGATCAATGATCAATTCTTTATATAATTTATGATAATTTACCAACAATTATGTGCTAGCCAAAAATGTAAATACAATAACAATTTAAAATGTATCTCACGTTAATATTTTCGATAGAATCTAAGGTGTGTTAATTAAATCAAATGTTTGCTTTTTGTTTTGCTGTTAAAATTTTAGTGTCATCAATAGCAAAAGAAAATTATTTGAAGTAAATATGAATCGTATATCGTATAATTATTAAGGCGTTTCAAGTCTATAACAATCATAATGAAGCATAAAAATTATAGACATTTTTCTTATGGTAATGGTAATAAAATCTTATATTGTATAGCAGCTTATTTTAACTTACAAACGATATCGATTAATTTGAAGAAAAAGTCGGCTGCTAGCCAACGACTATTAAGAGTCGAACATAATTAGAGTTGTCATGGTATGAGAATTTATTATAGCCAATTGGAAGAGTCGAGTCTCCGAGTTGAACACTAAATGCCGCCACTTATGCGATCATAACTTTGCTCTCATGATAAATCGAACTGGAATCGCCACGACGAGAAGGCGAATCAAAAATCTTTTATGCAAAACAAGACAAGTACAAGAAGTGATTTTGTGAGTAAGCGAGTAGTAGTAGTAGAAGCAGAAGTAGTAGAGGCAGCAGAGGCAGCAGAAGCAGCACCAGAACAAAAACCGGTACTTGAAACAGCTGCGCTGTTGAATGAATTTACTCTGTCTGTCTGTCTGTCTGTGTGTATCTTACTGTCTGTATATCTCTTTGCCGCGCAATCAGCGCTACTGGGCATGGAAAGTTAACGCGCAGCCAAAAACCGGATTCGGTTTCAATTGGTGCAGGCATTTGGCGTGCTCAACTCTTGCCAGGATGAACTGTGGCGGATGTGAGCTAAGACGTTGAAAAACGTTCAAATGAGTTGAGGATACTGACTGCTGTTGCTGCTGCTGCTGCGGTCGCCTCAAGAGTATCTAAGCGTCTTTTGCCAAAAGCTGTGTTCTTTGGCTTTCATGCTGCTGCTGCTGCTGTTTGGTTGTGACGGGGTCTAAAGTGTAAAGAGAACGCATTCAAGTTGAAATTGCCGCAATTGCGTGTCGACCACAATCTTAACCAGTGGCAACAGCAGCAGCAGCAAAAGTTCTGACTGACTGCTTTTGCCACGACCAGTGGCACCCCTTGGTCTTGGGCTGTTGCCTTCTTCTCATCATACTACGACTCTATGCTCGGTCTGTTTCCTTTTGTTTTAATGAATAAGTTGAAACACCTGCTCGTTGCTTTACCTTGCTCCTTCTTGTTGAGTGAAGTCTTTTCTCAGTCTTTCTGTTGTGTCTGTCATATCTGTCCCGTTGTCTGTCTGCCTGGACACGTTGCTCAAGTTTGATGCCGCGAATGTGTTCTATCTTTGTGCCAACTCTGTCCATTGTTAATACGCTACAATTGTAGCTGGTTGCGAAGGCATGTGAGTTTTTCCCAGCAACTTGAAAGTACAAACAATCTTTTGCTGTTGTTCATCAGTAACTGTCATCGCATATCGTTTGTTTGCTTTGACATATCGATGTTGCGTTTAGTTTTATGTGGCGCCATCTAGTGTATAAACTCTGTCATTTGTCTTTATAGAGTGTATATGAAGTGTGTATGAGTGTGTGCGTGTGTGTACTCTTCTAACTTCTAACTTGTTATTTCTTATTACTTTTTATGCTCTTTCTGAGAATCTCAAGTTTTCATTTGCAATATCAAGTTATACACGTGCGGTTAGTGTATATTAAATTCGTAGAATTAATCTATGAGTTTCCGGTTTGTGTATAAGTTTAATACTTATTTGCATTGCCACATGATATGTCTATGTCTGATAAGTTTTAGTCAGCTTTGTGTCTGCATTTGATGCTTTAATTATAAAGTTGTTTGCTAGGCAAAAGCAAACAACAACAAAAATAACAACGACAACGACAACGTCATGTTACTAACACTTGAGTCAATAACCTCTACAAATGTCATTAAAGGCAAATCTATGACACTACCAAAGAATCTTTTCAATGAGTGTCTTATAATTTTCATTCATTAAACCACGGACACAACTCAATGCTGGCCCAAAGTCAAAGTTGTGGCTCGAGTGAATGAAGCTGACATTGAAACTGGCTGTTTACTGCTGCATGTTGCTGCTGCCTTTATTTGCCGCTGCAGTCTGTTTGCAAAATTAAAATTCATTTTCATTGCTTTTTATACCCTTGCTAAGGGTATATTAATTTTGCACAAACGGTTGTAACACTTCTTAGAAGGCATGACAGACCTTAAGCTTCTAAGACTTGTTCTATGAAATCTGAAAGATATATAAAAGAGATACATATTTATAGAGACCTTTATATAAGAATTTTTGGAATAATACTATAATATTATACTTATATATATAATAGCGCAAATAAAAAAAAATTTTTTTTTAAATTTAAATTTAGGAAAAAAACAATTTTGTAAAAAAAATTTTATAAAAAAATATAATTTAATTTTTTTAAATATTTAAAAACTATAATTAAAAAAAAATATAAAAAAAAAATTTTTTAAAAAAATATAAAAAAAAAATTTTTTAAAAAATTTTAAAAAAAAAAATTTTTTTTTAAAATTTTTAAAAAAAATTTTAAGAAAAAAAATTAAAAAAAAAATTTTTAAGAAAAAAAATTAAAAAAAAAAAATTTTTTTTAAAAAAATTAAAAATGTATAGAATATTTTCCTGCTGCAAGGGTATCACATCTTCGTCACACTGCAGATAATTTAACGTTTCTTGTTTTTGTTTTTTTTTTTTTGGTTTTGGTCAATTCGCTGTTGCCTGCTCTATCGCTGCCGCATCTCGTTGCACTCTCCACAGTGCCAATTGACTGCAACAATGCATAACGAGATAAATGTAATAAAGAAATACGCAACGTCATTGACAGCGAATGAGTTGCGAATGTGTGAGAGCGAGATGCAAAAAGAAAGAAAGAAAGAACAAGAATGAAAAGTGAATGAAAGATGACAGACACGTTCTGAGATGTTGATAGCGCAAAAAAAAAAAAACCTGCACATATGCCAGCACTTCTGGCAGTCTCAAGAATCAAGAGCCACAAGACTAACTGCAAAAAAAAAATATATATGTATGTGTGAAAGAGAGAGAAAGAGAGAGAGAGAGAGCGAGCTAGTGTGTGTGTTTTTGCCAGATTCTGTCTGAGCAGCAGTAAATAAATTAAAAGCCAAACGACTCAACTTCGATTTACTGGACATTCACACTTGAAATCGTATTCGTATTCAAGTATTCGAAGTTATATTCGGGTATTCGTTCACGATTTCAATTGAAACTTTTTCCTTGAAGTGCACTTTAAGCCACCTCAGAAATAAAAAAAAAAAATATAAGAAAAACTATTGCAAATAATTACAGAGTATACGCACACAGACACACATATGGTCAGACACACGCAGAGGTGGCAAAGTGCACGATGTTGCTAGACAATTAAAGTAGGTGTGCAGCAAATTTAATGTCGGAAATCAAAGCAATTTCACTTAGTTGTTGGTACAAAGTGTTTCTTGCTATAGTTGCTGTTTTTGCTGTTGTTGAAGCGTCTATAACAATTACAGAGCACGACATTGCACTCTTCCTGCTGGCAAAGTATAAACTGCTCGTTGTCAACTCATTGTCAACTCTCGGTCGTTGCAAGTTTTGCGGCAAATAATTTTCTTTGCCAGCGTTCTCCATTTTCCTTGATTTTTTTTATTTTTTTTGTCTTTTTTTTATTTTATTTTTTTTTTTGCTGCAGACATTTTTAATAAGTTGCCTGGCAGCCGTTGCACGTCGTCGCAACAATAACAAGAACAACAATAATAAGAGAAAGCAAAAGCAAAAGCAAACATTGCAGCTGCCAAGTTGAAAATGAAATTCGTGGCACGAATAGATTTTCAAACATATGAGCAAAAGAGGAAACTACTCTCAGACAGACAACGTGGCAGACAGACAGACAGACTGAGAGAAACACGAACAGACAGACATAGCGCTAAAAAGAGAAAGATAGCGAAAGAGTATAACAGAGAGAGAGAGAGATACACAGCGGCAGAAAAGCACGTCGAGTATGACAGAAATTCGAAAATGAAGCAATTTACTTGTATATTTGATACTGCCGGCCAGGGACAGTTGTCATATACGACAAACTCAACTCACAAAAGCTGCAAAATGCTTTGGGAACCGTAATAGCAACACCAACAGCAAAACTGCAATTGCAATTGCAACTGCAACTAGTCAGACAGCTTATTAAGTGTCCCTTCCCCCCCCTCTTCTTCCCTTTTGCTGATACTTCCTCACTTTGCCATTACTCGCCCCTTTTGCGTAAAGATGATAATTAGCAGTGCATTTTTCTGGGCACATTTTATGACTTACTTATTTACTTAATTGGTTTTCCTTAAGCTTCTTTCAACTCTTACAGTTGTAAATTTTTTGCTTGAACTTTGGAAAGTTGTGACACGCAGCTAGTTTCCTAATTAAAGAAACTAAATAGTTGCTGGCAAAGAGTCTCCCAAAGTGAACTCTTTGCATAGCGCTAGCAAAACTAAAGTAATGAGTAAGTTTTCTTTCATCTAATTTTTTTTTTATTTGTTTATTTTTTTATGTTTATTTTCTTTTATCTAATTTTATTTTATTTTTATTTTTTTACTTTTTTTTAATATTAAATTTTTATCATTTATTTTTTAATTTTTTTTTTAATTTATAAATTTCAATTATTTTTAATTTATATAAATTAATTTTTTATTTTAATTTAATTTATTTTATTTTATTTTTATTATTTTTTTATTTTATTTTATTTTTTTATAATTTTTTATAAATATATATTATTTATTAAAATACTTTGTATTAATTAAATAAATTTAAATTATTTTAATTTATATTAATTTATTTTATTTAAAGTTTTATTATATTAATATTTTTTTTATGTACAAATATTTATTATTTATTAAAATATTAAATATTAAATTTCAATTACTTTGCATTAATTAAATAAATTTAAATTATTTTAATTTATATTCATTTATTTTATTTTATTTACAATTTTTTACTTTAATTTAAATGATTTTATTTTATTTTTATTTATTTTTTTATTATTATCATTATTTTGTTTTATATATATTTATATAGATATTTATATATTTATTTTATATATTTATATATATATATTAATTATTAAAATATTAAATATAAAATTGCAATTACTTCACTTAATGCATAACTCAAACAAAAAGTATAAATTCTTTATAATTGCAAAATTTTCTACTTGAATTACTTTCACACTTTCGTTTTCCGTTGTTTAATGTGCAATTATTAGCACTTACTTTAAGGTTTAACACTTTGTTGATTTTGTAATATTTAAAGACTACTCAAGTGCTAAGTGCTTATGAACCTTTCAAACACTCACACACACACACGCACACACACATACTTATATATACTAACACAATTACTTCAATAGAAGCAAGAAGCAAGTATCGTATGTAGCAGGAGTAAAGAAACCCTTCCAATTAACGCCTCAAGCTGGCTCATATAATGGCGCATAGAAACCATTATAGCGGGGATAAGTTGCTTCTTGAAATTTTCTACTTGTGCAATAGCTAGCGCCAAAAGCACAGGAAACCTATAAAGAAAATACCAAAAACTAAAGGCAAAATGCCAGGGAAAAAACCACCAAATGTTCGTACGTACATACAATACGAATAGTAGGCCCCCATAGAGTGTGTGAGAGTCAAGCCCAAGAGCTAGCTGTGAATCGAGTTGTGAGTCGTATGTCGAGCCTAGGCGGCAATATGGCTGCCAGTTGTTGCCGTCGTAATGGTGTTGCCCCAAAAGAGATGGCACAAATAATGAAAGCAACGCGCTAATACTACGTGCAAAATGGTTTTTCGGCAGACGCCATTTGCCTCTCTCTCTCTTCCACTCTCTCTCTTTCTTTCCCTATACTGCATATTCATATTGCGTATACGTAGCGTTGTCACCGTTGTCGCGAGCCTGAGCTTATGCAATGCAATTTCCATTTACATAAATTCAGATGTGAGTGTGCCGTGCCGTGTGTGTGTGTGTGATTGTGTGTGTGTGTGGGGGTGCACGTGCGCTAGCGTAAGTGTGTGTGTGTGTGCCTGGAAAAGCAAACGCAGCTAAAGAACTTTTACCTTGTTGTCTTCTATGTCAATTTGCAGGAAAATTACCTTTTTGTTAATAGTTGCGGACGCGTTGGAGGCAAACATTAAAAGTAATTCACAACGAAACGTTAAAGCAACAACTACTACAACAACAACAAACAATAGCAGCAATAACAACAACAACAACAACAACAATAGAAGTACTTACATTAAAACAACAGCAAATGCTTATTTAACTAATTTCGCAACATGTATGCAAATATTTAGAATGCAACAGCTGCATAAGTGCGAGAGATTGTCAAAGAAATACTTACTATTTCTTCAATGATTTTAGAGAAACAAAATAAAAATTCGAACGACAATAAGAAGAAAATACAAAAAATATATAGAAAAAAAATAAAATAAATTTAAAAAAAAAAAAAAAACAAAATAAAAAATATAAAATAAATTTAAAAAATAAAAATAGAAAATATAAAATAAATAATTGTAATAAATAAACATTATTATAAATAATAAATAAAATAAAAAATAAATATGAAATTAATAAAATAAATAAAATGTTTTCAAAATAAATAATATTAAATACTTAAAAAAATATTTAATATAAATTAAAAAAATAAAATAAAATAAAATAAATTATAAAAATAATAAATATTATAATACTAAATAAATAAATAAAACAATAAATAAATAAATTTATTTAATTAAAATTTAAATTTATAATTTATAAATTACAAAATATATAAGAAATAAATATAATAATTTATAAAAAAAAAAAATATCTTAAAAATAAATAAATATATTTTTTAAAATTTTTTTTTATTTAAACTTTATTTAAATTTTTCATTCAATTATCAGTTAATTTGTTGGCAACCCTCGTAAGTAAATACATAGGTAAAAGCAAAGACTGTTGCGGAATTCTGCTTAGTTTCTAGTTACAAATTCACTTACACTAACACTAGCACACTTGTTGTTGGTTTGTTTGTTGTTAGGACGTAGCCCATGCCAGTTCCACAGACACTATTCACTACTCACTCTTCACACTTAGCTCGATGTTAGCCACAAAACCGCGTGTTGGGTTTGCTGTGCACGGGTTTCGGAAACTTTACAAATTAATGCCACATGCTTAAGCGTCAAATGAACCCACAGGACTCAAACTACAACATAGAGACACACACACATACATACAGAAACACACAGAGTAATGTGTATGTGCATATTGTATTCATGCAGGTTCTACGATATCTACGATATGTCTATCTGACACCGCTAAATTGTCTTGATTTCACACTCTATTGTGCGCTGATTAACAGTGATTATTCACCTTTGAGTTCGCATCTAATTAACATTGTTTACTCAGTCTACTTGCCCAGTCAAGGGACACACTTGAATAGTTCACATTTCTTTTTACTGTTTTCTCTATTTTTTTTTTTATTTTTATTAATGGCGTAAAATATTGCACTTGTATAAATAACAAAAAGAAAAAACAAATAAAAGGCAAAGGGCTGAAAAGTATGTACAATGTTCGTGTAAGCATGTGATCCAATTAATTAATACTTGAAGCGACCAAAAGGAAATATTTTGCAGAGCCAAACGGCAACGACGACTTATTCAATGAGCTAAATGCTTGAAGCAAAGAGAAAAATCAAAGTATAAGCAGTTTGTAAGTTAAGCCTTAAGCTCATCATGCTACTGAAATGCCTGATCTATATAATAGTTGGGTACAACGTTGCGTATACGCCATGTCGTTTCTTTGTAAATAACTGAAGCTTATTAAATGCCTTCACTTGACACATTTAATTAACAGACACGAACAACTTATAAATGCTACACACACACACATGCACAAGTGGAAGCAGCAGCACTTACAATCACAGCTGTGACTGTTGCAACAAGGTAATTGTTTTTACTGTATGTCAGCGACAGACAGACAGACAGACAGACAGGCAGACAGCCTGAGCAACTGACTGCTGGCTTTTTTTTTCTTTCTGCCGGTCAATGCGTATAAAAATAAATATTCTGCAATTTTTACATATTAATTATAGGAGCTCACATAACCGTAAGGCTTAAAGATCTGAATCAATTTCAGATATTTTCAATATTTTTTATTGTAAAAGAAAATATGAATAAAGCAAGAAATTACTGTGGCAATAATAATAATAAAAAAAATTAATAATTAATTTAACAAAACTTTTTAATTTTTATATAAATAAAAAAAAAATGAAATGTGCAACAACAGAATATTAAATATGCTTTTGTATTATTTCATTATTTATTTCATTGCATAAATATAAATTTTTTCTTTCAATGCTGGATTATCATTATCAGCCGCTAAAGCCGCTTAAATTATGCATTTGAAAAAGTCAATTAAAGTGCTTAGGCTGGCACTAATCAACAGCCACAACTATTTATAGCTATGGCCAAAAATATTGCCACAAGGCTATAGTGTCTGCAGCTACAATTCTGGGTCAAGGCTGTCAGTGTATGGTAGGCAAAAGTAGAGCATTATGTGCCTTAGAGACAAGCCTTCTGTCTGACTAAAACACTGAACGTTGAACACTGAAAACTGCTGAGACTAAGACCAACCACTGAGCTTGCCAAAAACTAACCCAAAAAACAGCGAAATGAAACTATGTAGAAATGTTGTGAAACATGAGTTTAGTCTGCTTCTACTTCTTCTAGCGCTGCTCTGCTTTTACTACTTTTACTGCTACACATTGTATGCTAAGCCTAGACATGGGCTTAGGAGACAAGCGAAAAAAGGAGAAAGTGAAAGAAGCGAGAGTGAAAGAAAAAAAAAAGAAGAGGAAATAATATATTTATTAAAAATTGTTTGATCGTGCTTCACTGCATTTTACTACTGCCAGGCACTTGGCCATTATTATTTATTGTTCCATACACAGAGAGAGAGAGAGAGAGAGAGAGAGAGAGAGTCACACACATATACAGTTGAAAATATATATATACATTTATGCGCTGTGTTTATTTTGCTAGCATATTGCTTGCGAGGACAATGCAAAGACTACAAATTTCTATTCTGCATAGTTTTCATGAGTATCTTTCGACGTTGTGTGCCAAGCGACAAAACGAATAGTTTTTGCGGTGTAAATTTAATTAAGGACTTTGTCGTATGCTCTGCGCTGCTATGCAACTACTACTAAAAAAAAAAGTGTAGAGCTATGAAAAACTTTGCATATTTGTTTTAATAATTTTAATTAAAGCTTTGGCCAATGCACAATTAGACAATTGCATTGATAGAAAATGGCCACTAATGAGTAGCATCGTTTTATTCGCTTGTTCATTCGTTCATTTTGTTCGTTTATTCGTTGGCTGACCAAGTGTCAAAAGGACCGCAATCAAATTGTTCGAATGTGGCTCATTGAAAATGCAAACGGTGTTTGAGACTTCTGAACTGATTGAACTGCGTGTGTGGTGCAACTAAAACTAATTAAAACCCACACACAACATTCTCTATTTACACACACACTTGCAGCAAAGGGGATGATGCGTTCAATTTGCGTATGCAACATCAGCGGGGTATCTGTTGATTATGCATATATGTATGTACACGCACTCATATACTATGCATATATGCATAGAAATCGAAACGCATAAAAGTATGCAACACGTTTCATCAATTGAAGTGTTTATTTAACATGGATGGCAATTAGCTTGCGGTCGCAGCGGGAATTCACGCAAAAACTAATCCAAAGCAAACTTCATAGCAGCAGCAGGGGCATCACAGAGAAAATATTTGCATTTTATATAAGAAAATTTAAGATTTCTAAAATTAAATATAACGCAACGTTTTACATGAATCCCTTTTCATTTTTTTTTTCTCTCTTTTTTCTCTTTTTTTTCTTTTGCTTGTAATTTTAATTAAAAATCTTCATGGGCCTCCCACACACATAAAAAGAATATCAAATTTTCGGGGCCTGACAAAGTCAAATCTGCCATCAATTCAATAAACATATAGTGTTCATGTCGCCCCTTCGACAGAAACAGAAAACATTGCTCAGTGCTCTTTCATATCTTCATGTCCCCATGTCAATGCCAATTTCCCTTTTATGCACAACTTAACAGAGCTTATTGCTTTTCACTCTTCATTGCGCATAAATTTAGCATATACAATACGCATGATATGCTGCCTTAGGCCAACGCTGTGTTTGGGGCTCTGATCTGTCTCATCTCTGCTTCGCTTTGCTGTTCCCCTTCACTCTACTAACTCATTCACTTTTATGCGCTTTTTGTGTGCCCTGAGCTCTGGCTGCCTCAATATGTGCAGTCAATCGTGTCTGTCATGTATGCGTGTGTGTGTGTGTGTGTATGATAGTATATGTAGTATCTCTGCATGTGTGCGCGGAGTAAGTCATATATACAAATGCCCGTAAGGCATCCCGCGATGCAAACGAAGATGCTTCGAGTCTCATTAGGGAAGAACCTGAATTTGACTGCAGGTAATCTGCATACAAAGCGAAAGAAAGCGCTGCATTACATATCTTCAGGCGTGGGCACACGTGCTACGCAGCCACACACAAACACACATCCAGCTAAAAGAAGCTATGGCCATAATAGCGAAAGTGCAGAAAAAAAGAAAAGAAAAGAAAGAGAAAAATAAAGCTAACAGCATTTAAGGCAAACAAAACTGAATGCCACGTAGCGTTGAGCATGAAATTATGCATGTGTATGCATGCAGGCAGCAGTTACTTTTACCTATTTATTCGCACTCCCATTTTCCACTCTCGGAAATCTCGCTACTACTTTTCTCCATTTTTCCGTTCATTTTCATTTTCAATGCAGTCTGCAGCAAGAGTGAAAAACGGAAATAATTCAAGTGCAATGCAAATCATGACACGGGCACGCTCAGGTAATTGTGTGTTTACCAAAAAGGAACAGGAAGTCATGGCGACTGACTGCATAAAATGAAGAAAAAAACACACACACACAGTCACACAGACAAAAAAAAACACATTGCCGGAAATGAGCAAACACTTTTCTGGCAATAAGTGTGTGTGTGGCCAGAGTTAAATCAGTGTTGGGTAAGCTGTGTAATTATTAAAGGAACTGAAGTTGCAGATGAAAAGGGAAAATAAACACAAAAAAAAGAAAAAAAAAACATAAGATTTTTGACTTCATTTAAGATGCGCTTATAAAGCTGATAATATAATTAGAAATTTGCTATTTACTTCAAATTGAATTTAAGCTAGCAACTAAAAGTATGCAACACTTTTTTTAAATAATTTTTTATATCACGAATTACGTATGATTAATACTTGGAATAGAGAAAGTTATTGACATTTGATGAACTTTTATAATTACTGAAAAAATATATCAAAATAATATTGAAATATGTCAAGCTTTCTTTTAAATTTGAAGTTGTCTTAATGACAAACATAATATTATTAAGTGTTTTCAGTTTTATAAACATTTAACGCCACCCGCCACATGCAATGCCATAACGAGTCATTTATTAATATTTGATTGGCTGTGTACTGTATATTGCAATTGATTGGCTTGCATGCAGCATAAAATGTGAATTTATACACAAATATTTGCCATTTATATGTATTCACATTTTTTTTTTTGCTGACTGCAATCTGGCCACGTGCTCTTCTACGTTCCATTTCTGCATCAGTCCAACACATTGGCTCTTCACTTATCAGCATTCGGTGCTGCAAGTGAAACTTTATTCAATTTAATTCAATTCAATTTGAAAAGAGCGTGAGAAACAGACATTGAATGAAAGAGAGAGAGAGAGAGATAGAAGAAAGTGAATTTACCACCATTTATTTGAAATAAATAAATAGACAGAAAGCAGATACTGAAATAAGTATAAACAAACCCGTCAGTCAAGCAAACAAACAAACAAACAAATAAACTTCTTTCTGCCACAATTTTTCTTTGCCTCTGCATCAGTCTTTCGCTTTCTTTCTCACTCTTTCTCAAGTAAAAAGCGCATAAAAATGCTTTAAAAATAACTGACAAAGAAATACGAAATAGAGAAAAAGAAAATGTAAATGCGTCGCAATGCCACAGCTAGAACATCTATCAAAAATTTTTTGGTATTGATCTTGAAGCAAAAGGACTGTGGACTGGCCGCAAGAAGATAAAACTGAAGTCAAGTCCAAACTTGACTTGACCAACTCGTTCGTGAAAAATGAAATGTGGCCAAGCAATGGTCGAAATATTTTAAACCTTGAGCAGCAGCAACAACAACAAAATTGTAGTAGTAAAAAATCTTATTACGTTATATATAGTAAATATGTGTATGTGTGTGTCTGTGTCTGTGTGTGTGTGACACTCTTTGGGTCAGCTCTTATAAGTCACTTCGTTAAGTAGATTTGTATAAAGAACTCTTACGATAGATTTGCACACACACACAGATGTTGTGAGCATAAAATTGAATTACTTTATTTGAGTGCAAAAAAAAAAAAAAAGTATTCAGAGATTCTAAGGATCAATTATGCTATGAATCGAATGACGAATATATAATATTTAAATATTCATTTATATTTTCTCATGAGAACTTTTAAGCTTTAAGAACTTCATTCATATCATTTACATAGTCTCGACAATTCTTTTGTCAACTTGAGCTTTTTATGGCATTTAATTTCCTCTCTTGTTGTGCAACATCATTTACAATAATGCCAACGAAAAAAAAAAGAAGAAATAAAAAAATAAAAATAAAATAAATAAATTAACATAAATTTGCTATTTTCCAGCAGTTTAGCAAGAGGCACACACACAGTAAAAACAACAACAACAGTAAAAAAAAATGTAAAAGAAAAACAAATAAAATTGCGTGGAAGTAAAAAAATAAAAAAAAACAATTGACAAAAAAAAATAAGTGGAAATTTCAAATTGCAGACGTTTGACTAGCAGATATCCTAGAAATAAAGAGAAATGCAATTAGGAAAAAAATTTGAATTAATATTAAAAATTGTCTGACAATTTTTAGAAAAAAAAAATAAATAAATAAATGGAAATTTCAGATAGATTTCAGCAAATATCCTAGAAATAAAAAAAAATCAAATTTTAAATTAATATTCAAAAATTGTCTGACAATTTTTAGAAAATTGCAGAAAAATTCTTTATAATTTTTTCTATTCTCTAATTTATTAAAAATTTAAAAATCTTTAGTCTGGCATCAATATACTCTACTTTATGTCTAAGTATATTAACTTTGCATTCGTCTACTACCTGTCAAAGTCTTAGAGTTTTTTAAGATCTTTTTAGAGTCGCGACAGCATTTAGATTTATGTGCTTTGATTAAGTGACTTAAAAGGTTGCTGCTGCTGCTACTGTTTCTGCTACTTCTTCATCTTCGTTTACATTTATATTAAATTTGATTTTTCTTGTTGGTAAAATCAAAAGACAAACATTAAATTTGACAGTAAAATACGAAAAGTTTAAGATGTAAAAGTGTAAAATATATATAAAAATTGTAGCAAAACATTTTGCAGTCAATTTATCAACGCTTGACATCAATATGCATCAAAACAAAGCCACAAAGATGCTAAGCTACTTTCAATACAAATACAAACACACACACAAAGAGAGACTTGTGTATACTTTATCATTTGAATAGCAAATAATAAAAGGTAATAGATCAAGCGAGTAATGTGAACTGAAATCACATGCATTAAATAAGATTTATTTCAATATAAATAGCTTTAAAATTCAAGCATAATTGTAGCACTTAGAAGCGCAACAACAATAAGAATAATACATAGGAAAATAAGTATATGGTAAAAATGGAAAAAGCATAACAAATGTTTTCTATGATTGTTCTTTTTGCAATTCAATAAATTTAACAATAAATAACCACAAAAGAACTTGTCTACAATACATCGACAAGTTTTGCTAAAAGAACAAAATAGAAACAACAAGAAAATAAACTAAAAATAAACTAGAAACTTAGAGAAAAAAAATAAAATAAAAAAAAAAGAAATTCTGAATAGTCAAAACGCATGTCACATACAAAATATATACAGTTGCGAAAAAAATAATAGCACCACTACCATACATTTCCTTCTTGATAAAAAAATAATTGTTTACTGTTAACATTTTTTAAATTCTTAATTTTTTTTAGATAGTTTAGTACCTACACTAAATAAAAACAGCTTACATTTTTTTTAAATTGCTGTTAATATATTTTTTTTTTAATATTTGAACAAAAAAGTTCGTAAATGACGCGAAAAAAATAATAGCAGCACTGCCACACATTTCCTTCTTGATAAAAATTGTTTACTGTTAACATTTTTTAAATTCTAAATTTCTTTTTAGATAGTTAATATATTTAATATATGTTAATATATTTTTTTTTTAATATTTGAACAAAAAAGTTCGTAAATGACGCGAAAAAAATAATAGCACCACTTTTAATAAAAGAAATTCTCAATAGTCGAAACGCATGTCACATACAAAATATATATATGTATAAATTTCAAGTACTTTTCTGTAAGTGTAGCAATACCTTAGAGCAAAATAGATAATACATAATATAAACACACACACACGCACACAAAATATGTATATAAACTTATATGTAACTACAATTTTAGGTAGCTGCAAATAAAATTCTCCCTTCAACCTACAAACATAATCTTTATGTCTGTCTGCAACTGTTTGTGCTGACAGCTGCTTTGGTTTGAGCATGAAAGTTTGAGGGGTGAGGGGAGGAGTTTAAAATTGTACTTGTTCTTCTTGTTGTTCTTGCTGTTGTTGTTGTAGTTGTAGTTGGTTTATGTTTATGGTTAGTTTTGACCTTTTTTTTTTTTTGTTTTTTTGTTTTTAGTGCCCGCAGTGTGCAGTGTGAAAATTGCAGAAGATTGCATGTGTGTTAGTTTTCAAAATATTTATATCCATAATATTTTTTGTGGCTGTCATTTGTATAGACTCTTCTCTCTCTCTCTCTCTCTCTCTCTTCACTCTCTCTGAGTGTGTATATAAATATTTTAGTGTCTGTATGCGTGAATCTGCTTGTTTTGTGGGGTTACACAAATGATGTTTGTGGAGTGTTTGCTGAGTGACGCCAGCAGCTGTAACTGGCAGCAGCAGCAGCAACAGCAGCAGCAGTTAGATTATAATAGATTGCAACAATTGAAAGACTTGAAATTATATATGTACAATGCATGAATTATCTAGGGAAAAATTGCATAGCTTATTATTTATACTTAAAACCAAATAGTTATCTCTTCATAGTTTAAATTATTTTCAAAATTGTTTTGTTAAAATAAATATTCAAATATTATATATGTAAAACATGTTTAGCAATATATTTGCAACATTTTATTGACCCAATGAACAATAACTTTGTATATAGCAATAACCGTTCAATCATTGCTCTTTGCTAATCAAGTATTTTTTTGCTCTGCGCTCTGCGCTTTCTGTCATGCAAAATGAAAATTGTTGTTGATGCTTTTGAGTTGCCGTTACCCATAAAGCGACATAAATCACTTGCAAAATGACGCTCAGTGGCTCAGGCCACAAGAATGAAACAGTATCAACCATAATATGGTAGCAATTGTAACTGTGACTGTACACATAGCCCCACAGTGAACAGTGTGAACTGTGAACTGTGAATGTGAATGCACAATTATGGCTGCTTCGCTAGCTCGTAAAACAACACAAGGCAGAAGTCACATTTGCCTTGAGTTTTGCCATGTCGCGCAATGATGACTTTTTGCCGGCAAGAGAGAGAGCGCAAAGCAACAGCAAAAGCTTCCAGTAGCAGACATCAATAAAATAAACACTGTCAATACTCTGCTGGATAGATGGATGGTTAACTGGCTGCCTGAGCTGGTTGAATGGATGGATGAATAAATGGATGTTTAGTATCCATGCTGGCGTAGTAACCCAAGGCAATGTTGCACACAATTGAACTCGCGACATTCGCTTGAATGTTTGCCATCGTTGTCATTGTCGCGCTGTCGTTGTCATTGTCGTTTTCACTACGACTTTTATCTATTGACATAATATTTTTTTATGCCTTTAGCCACCACAGTCGTGGGTGTTTGTGTTGAGCTTCAGGTTTTATGCAGGCTCAATCAGTCATTTACTCAGTCTGCCAGTCAGTCACTGTGTCAATTGGTAAGCAAGTGAGAAAGACAGACAGAGGGTGAGCGAGTAAGATAGCTGCTCTAATGGCTTACTGTTGACAAGCAGTGTTGTTGCATAGATTTAGTAGGAGCGGCAAATCGAATGAGAACAAGGACATTAGAACCTATAAAGCATAGTGTATATAGTGCAATAGCATAGAATAAGCAAAAATACTTCAATTGACAACTGAGAACTGAGATGTCTAATATCTAGCTGCAACTTGTTAATACACTCTCTCTCTCTCTCCGACATTTCGTTATTTTTTTATATATTTTTTTACACATTTGTTCAACATTTTTCAATATAAATTTATTCAAATTATTTGTTTTTTTTTTGTACATATCAATATTTTATGTTATGTTTACTGTTAGTAGTGTGCTTACAACATCGACAAACAGTTAAATTTTATTTGCCATCATCTATTTCCTTACACTACACACAGGCACACACATATAACATTCACATTTGTCGTTTATGGTAGAGCGAGAGAGAGAGAGAGAGTGTGTGGGAAACGGAAGTTGTGGCGTTGACATTTATTGCTTGTTTAAAGCGAGAATAAAAATAATTGCAGCAAGACAGACTGTAATTCATTATATAGGTTAGCACATACCTAAATGCAGTCATTAAACTGACAGACTGACTTTGACTGCTCTTTACAGCAAAAGCCTTGCATTATCCTAGACTAATACACACAAATTAACTGAGCTGAGCTGCTGAGCTCATGCTAGCTGCTTATCATTATTATCAACTTGTTGTTAGATTATTTTGTCATACTTTTACTTTTATAACTTTATTTTTTCTGCTTTTTTTTAACAAGTTTATTATAATTTTTTTTTTTAATTTTTTTGTAGAAGCAAAACACAAAATGCAATTATTTTGTTTTATTTTTTTTTTTCTATTTTTTTTGTTTTCTGTGAATTCAATTCTATTTCTTTTCGCTATTTTGCCAGCTATTCCTTTTGCTCTGTGCTGCCTTTTCATGCAAACAAAGAAGAAAAAAAAAAAACTTTTTTTTTGCAAATAAAGCAGTTTATTGTGCCAGTGGGATTTATAATCCACACAAGCGTTATAAGTGGCAAACACTCTTCATACTCTTCATACTTTCTCTACACCCCTAAAAGATATTCGCCTACCTAACGGAGCAAGAATCACTTTAAATATATGTATATATATATATATATATATGATATAAAAGTGTAAGCCTGCAACTGAAGCTGTAGAAGCAGCTGGAGATGCTTTTGCTCTGTTACTGATTCAGATTCTGGGATTCTCTGCTTGCTTTCGAGGCGCAACATTTCAAATTAAAAGCATTTGCCGTTTTTATTGCTGTGTCTGCAATTCAACTCTCTTACTCTTGCTTTCTCTCTCTCACTCTCACTCTCTCTCTTCTCTTTTCTCTCTTGTCCGACTGGCTGTCGCTGGCCATACAAATTTTTATGTCCATTTCGCTTTATTTCACACTTTCTTGTTTATTATTGCAGTGCTTGGCCCCAAAGAAAATTAAGCGTTTGACCTTTTTTTTTTTCTTTGTCCATCGCCAGGTTTCCTTTTTCTTTTTCCTTTCGTTTATGTTTTTTTTTTTTTTTTCTTCTTTACATTTACAATAATGTTGTTGCCATTGATTTATGCACAGACTTTTTGAGGGTAACCCTTTCAGTGCTTCTATTCTTCACACACACACTGCTCTCTCACTCTCTCTCTCTCTCTTTCTGTGTGTCCCTTATTTGGCTTAAATGCTAACTTAATTGTTGTTTTCAGTGCGTTAAAAAAAAAAACGAAACCTCGAGGTAATTTGCCTCTTTTACGCACTCTGCACTTTTGCAGCACATCCACAAAAAGGCGTCAGCTTTTAAAATGAGAAAAAAAACATGGTTTTTCATTAGAACAGTTAATTAAGCATTAACATTTTGCATTGACTGTGAATCATTTTGTCTTAACGCTCAACTTAATTGTGCTGCGAATTGTACAAAATCTTAAGTGTATGTCAATATATTAATAATAATAATTGAAAATAACAACAGCAAATAATGCAAAAAAATTTTTTATTTATTTTTAAAATGAAAAATAAATCAAATGAGCAGCAAAATAAATTATAAAATACCAAAAAAAAAAATAAAATTTTATTAATTTATTATTAAAAAAATATATTTGACAAACAAATATTAACAAATACAAAAAAAATATAAAAATCATATAAAAATTTTTATAATTTTCAATTAGATAAAATAAAATTTTTATTTAATTTATTATTAAAAATATATTTGACAAACAAATATTAAAAAATACAAAAAAAAAAATATAAAAATCATATATAAAATTTATATAAATTGCAATTAGATAAAATAAAATTTTATTATTTCTTAATAAAAATATATTTGACAAACAAATATTAAAAAATACAAAAAAAAATATAAAAATCATATATAAAATTTATATAAATTTCAATTTTATTAATTTATTATTAAAAAAATATATTTGACAAACAAATATTAACAAATACAAAAAATATATATATACAAATAATATATAAAATTTATATAAATTTCAATTAGATAAAATAAAATTTTTATTAAATTATTATTAAAAATATATTTGACAAACAAATATTAACAAATACAAAAAAAAATATAAAAATCATATATAAAATTTATATAAATTTCAATTAGATAAAATAAAATTTGTATTTAATTTATTATTAAAAATATATTTGACAAACAAATATTAACAAATACAAAAACAATATAAAAATCATATATAAAATTTATATAAATTGCAATTAGATAAAATAAAATTTTATTAATTTATTATTAAAAATATATTTGACAAACAAATATTAACAAATACAAAAAAAAATTTTAAAAATCATATATAAAATTTATATAAATTTCAATTAGATAAAATAAAATTTTTATTTAATTTATTATTAAAAATATATTTGACAAACAAATATTAAAAAATACAAAAAAAAAATACAAAAATCATATATAAAATTTATATAAATTTCAATTAGATAAAATAAAATTTTTATTTAATTTATTATTAAAAATATATTTGACAAACAAATATTAACAAATAAAAAAAATATAAAAATCATATATAAAATTTATATAAATTTCAATTAGAATCAACTTTATTTTATTTATTTTTTGTTGTGCTATTGGATTACAAAGCTTGACATTTTTTTTTATTTTTTTGTATATTTGTAATTTTACCCACATCTTGCATGTCATAACATTTCATATCATTTTATTGCCTAATATTTTTTTTTTGCCATCATAAATTCATATTTGCACCTTTATAAAAGCACGTGCCTTCAGCTTGCCTTCCCTAGCGCCTCACATATTTGCTGCCCGTGCATTTTGGGTAAATATATTAAAATATGTTTAGAATTTTATGAGTTTTTTTTTTTTTCGCTTGGCATTTTATTTGTATTTGGCTTTTGCTGCTGCTGTCTGTTATATGTTGTATGTCGTATGTCCTTGTGTCCTGGCAGTTTTGCAAAATCTTAAATTGAATTTTAAATATTTGAATATACAAGTTATTGTTGTATATGTATGTGTATTTGTGTGTTTGTGTGTGTGTGTGCATGGTTACAGTTAAACGTGTAAATTGTTGATGATATTAATATCCGCTTGTTTTGTGCCATTTAAAAGGATTACAAGTGAATGCACAAGATTTCAATCTTAACTGTAATTGATAAGCGCTTAAGTAGTCAAAACAGGAAATTATATAATACATATAATATATATATGCATATTTTGGCTATATGTAAATCTTTCTACATATATAAATAATAAATATAACAATTTTGTGACATTTATTTTAATTGTTGGCCATTAAAGCATGAACAAAATGTTAACAAATTCTTTAAGCATTTCCTTTTTTTGACCATTTGAACTTGATATTTGCATAGATATGTTTGTTGTTGTTGTTCTTGTTGTTGTTGTTGTTTTGGGGTTTAATCTAAAAATCAAAATACTTTAGGAACATTTCATGTCTAAATGATGACGACAAAGTGTGAAAATCAAAACATCAGCAAATGATGGCCCCGGCAGATGGAGCAAGACATTTAAACCCGGATCCTCAATTTATTATATGCCGACCATGCCTCCACTCCTCTCACCCGCCCTGCTTTAGCCACGCCCACTGCTCTATACAACAAAACCTTCGAATGCTTTGAGGGCAATAAATTTTAATGTGCCCAAACCCAAGTAAAATTCATTGATACACAGATACACACACACATACATACATACATGCTGAGGCTACTTGGATTAATACATATATATATATGGCAGATATATATATATATATTTAACTGCTGTAGGCTGTGCAACAAATTTTGTACAACAATTGAAATGTGTGCGGCCTGCCAAAGGTTAAAGCATTTGTTGTATTGCCAAAATTTGCTGGCACCCCAAGGGGTCCCAAAGAGAGCCAGAGATAGAGAGAGAGAGAGCAAGTTGACAGAAGGCATCAGCATCAGTAGGCAACATCGACCACATTGTCAATCAAGGAATGCCTTGAACAGAGAGTCAAAACTCATACCACTAGTTATACTACATATAAAGGCAAAGGCACAAGCGCAAACACTTGACCGTCACGTTCTAACAGCCAGCATGCCCCTCACTCTCTCTCTCTTTCTCTTTCTCTTACACTCTGCAACACACGCACAAATGCCAAAAATTTATGCATTGCAGTTGACTTATTAGGGTCCAAGTGGTCTATTGTGTTTGTATGTTCGATGTGTAAGTGTGAGTGAGTGTCTGTGTGTGTGTGTGTGAGTATCTATGTGTATGCTGCTTTGCTTGCTTGTTGATTTGCTTTGATTTTGTCGTAGCTCTCGTGGGAGTAAAGCTAAACTGACCAAGTGTGTGTGTCATAGTTACACTTTGCACTTGCTCTGCTCAATGTTAGCTGCCAGGCACAAAATACGGGGCGTGTGTTCGTTAATAGTTGCTAATTATGTTTAATTAGTCATTTGCATGTGGCATCAAAATGAACGAAATGCGCCTAAAGCATTTTCCCTAGCATTACAGGCAGCTATAGCTAGAAAAGAGAGAAAGAGAGAGAGAGAGAGAGTAACAGGCATAGATTATAGTATAAAGCAATAGATAAAGGGAAATACAAAGAGTGAGAGAGAGAGAGAGAAACTTCTATTGATTTTACTGCAAAATCTTTTGTTATTTTCATTAAATTTCAAATTCAAATTAGTTTTCACATATGTGGAGACTACGTAACGGTAATCAAAATGCTACAAAATGTTCGGCAAATAATTAGTAGAAATCTAAAACCAAAATCTGCCGTAATAAATTTCAAATTCTGATGATGATTTGTAATGGACTGTAACCAACATTAGTTTCCATTTACTTGCTACAAAACCAGCTATTTCATTATCCATGTGCAACATTAGAACATCAAGAAGCATTAGCTAACTTACATGCAAACACACACAGATACACACACAAATAGTTACAAAGTTTGAAGATTTAGGCTCAATTTGGCAGTAACTGTTAAACCTTTTTACAGTTTTGCCAACAATTCATTCCCATAAAAGATTTTGAAATGCAAAATCTCTCTGTACTCTCTGTACTCTCTGTCTCTCTCTCTTCATTTCCTTCTTTTACTTTTGCATTGCAAACAAAATGCAAAAATTGCTAGACAAATTTTTTAAGAATCATTGCCTGCAGCACAGAGCACAGAAAGAAGGCAACAAAATGAGTAAAAAAAAATGAGATTGTCTACTTTGTCTGTTGGTTAATTGAAACCAATTACGTAACTGCAAACGTATGTATGACGACTGAGTGCTCGTTGTGCACAACAACTACAACAACATAACAAAAGCAAAGGGAAAGCTAAATATACCACAATTGTTCCTGCATATATAAGTAAGATGCAAGCAATGTCCTTGCTGCAATAAAGCAAAAGTGAGAGATGTAGACATAGAGAGAGCGAGAGAGAAAGAGTAGTAGAAATATATGTGGGTGTGTAAGAGAATCACAGCATTGAAGAGTGTTGGCAAAGATAGAGGTAACAACATGCGGTTTGTAAAGAAATCAGGTGAAATTTTTGCTGTGTTTATTATTGTTGCTGCTGCTGAAGCTGCTGCTGCTGCTACTGCTGCTGTTGTCGTTTGCTGTTGAATTCGGTTGCGTCTGTATTCTTGTTGTGTTCTGTTGGTTTGCCTAAGTAAACAATGAATATGCATGACTTCAACATGAAGCAAGCCAGTCGCAATAGCAGCATCACAAATAACAACAACAACAACAGCAGCAGCAGCAGCAGCAGCAACAACAAAAGTTATGCTGCATACACTCAATATAAACAACAACAACAAAAAAAAGAATGAAGAAAAAACTTCAATTTGCGAAAGTGATACGCTCGATAGATAAAACAAGAGAAACAGTGTCAGAGAAAGAGAGACAGTGTGCAAGAGAGAGAGAGAGAGAGAGAGAGATAAACAATAACAAAAGCAGCAAAGAAATAGACACTCGAACATCTGACGAGTCTCTGCAAAACGTTGATTAATTATACCTGATGGCAATCACAACGACATACAGCGACAGTTGATTAGAATTGTTGCAATTCTTTTTTTTTTAAGTTACTGCAACTGCAGCTAGCTTAAATTTATACTTTATGTTGCCTGCTGCTGTTGCTTGTTGCAATTAGTAAATGTCAAAATTTTGCATGGCAGTGCATTGAAAGTTGAAATTTATAGCAAGCAAATCGCAACGAATGCATCAACAATGCATGAAGGTAAAACGCGCGACGCCTGTAAGTATGCAACGGAAATGCATGTGATTATGTTGTTGCCATCGCTGTCTCCACTTGTGGGAGGCGATATGCCATGGCATCTGCATGAGCACAAGTAACTGTCTGTAGACTGTTTGCTCGCACGCGTATGTCTGTGTGTGTGTGTGAGTTTGATTAAAGGCCTCGGCTTAACGATGAATTGTTGCAACGCCCATTAATATTCGTATGCATATTTTATGGCACGTGTCTGCTGAGCAAATATTTCTTTCTCTCTCTCTCTCTCCCTCTCTCTCTGTCTTTTAAGCTCAATATGCTTAAACTATGCTCTGTCTACAGTTGAAAATAAAGAAAATATTTTTACACTCGATGTAAGCAAGTTTTTCTGCCTTCTCACACATCATCATCATCATCATGGCAAAGTTTTTTTATTTTATCCTTTTTCTAACATTTAGATAATACTTAGTTATGTTGATACTTAATTTCTTACCTTATCTAAACTTTAAGCTAAATGCTGCCAAAACTTACACATGGGTACAATATTATTTTCAATTTATATTTTATTTATTTATATTTATGAGCCACAAAATAAAAAAGAAACAGAAGAAGAAGCAAAAGCACAAGTAAAAGCAATAACAATCATAATCTTCTATATAATTTCTACTTTATGGTTTGATTGTTATTGCTGCATCAGGATAAAAATTTACACATTGATATGTTTTTACGAGTGTCAAGAAAAAAACAAGAAAAAAAAAAAAAAAAGTAAACAAATAAACAAAGAGCAGCAGCAGCCATCAAAGACCAATTTCAATGTAAAATGCCAAGAAATAGAGATAGATAGAGAGAGAGAGAAAGAGAGAGAGAGAGTGAGAGTGTGTAAGATTCTACACATACAATGTAATATGTGTTGACAATTTATACGCTTGAATACACACTTAGACACAAAAGGTTGGCGAGCAACGAGCAACTAAACCAAGAAACAGAAGCACAAGCACAAGCAGATGTAGATGTTGATGTAAAGCAAGTGAAAGACAGAGAGAGAGATAGAGGAGAAAAAAAAATAAACGACAAGCAGGCGAAGAAAACAACAAGAACAAGAACAAGTAATTTGACAAAACCAACAAAATGCCATAAACCATAAATTCTTTGGGACTGAAGCTAAACACTAAAATTTCTGCCTACTACACTAGATGATATGTATATATATATATATATATATATATATATAGTATAGTATATATAGAATGCCAATGGACGACTAAAACAGTTGGTAAGCATCAGTGAGAAAGCATTGTTTTGTGTACCAGTGGATTTTTGTTTTTGTGTCCTTTAGGTCCACTTGGACTCTGCAACTGACTCGTAATCGTTGACAATAAAAATGAAGCCAGTGTAACACATACAAAAGCTATATGATGTGATGAGATGTAGGCGAATCTGAATCGAAAATATAAAATGGTTAGAGGCTAAAATAGAAATATATATATTGGGGTTGAGTGAAGAAGAGCATGAAGAGTACGAATCAGTAGTCGTCGAAGACCACATAAAATATTATCGAAATCGTCATATTCTTGTGTCACTTTTGTAGCTGACAAACGAAAAGTCCAATGTCTCCTTTGTGACTCTTTGTGCTTGTGCTTCTAACATAAAAAGAACATAAACAAATAAATCGTCATATGTATGTACATATAGAACAATGGTCTATTAGGGAAATAGTAGACGACAAGCCAAAAAGACATCATCATAATCATCATCAACATCATTATCATAGCACCAAAAAGCACATGGAAAATATTTAGTATACTTATTTTTTTTTGTTGCCTCGCCTCTTTAGGGCGTTTATCATGCATACGCGATTTCGATTCATTTTTCTATGACATTTGATATTAGGAATCAAATTACTATATTTATGTCATCATGGAACATAACTTAAATCAAGCCTTAAATGAGCCGCTAACGATGAATTACTCTTAGCCTCATATGTTATTAAATTTTTTTTTTTTTTTTGGTTGCCACACAGCATGCTTTCAAACCGTTTGCCAACAACAAAAACAACAACAACAATTCTGCCAATGACATAGACAAGGCCACAAAGCATCTAACAAAATGTGTCAATTTTCCAAGTTTCTATGCTCAAAATTCTTTTTCCCTTTTCTTTTTTTTTACATTTTTTTTTGGCTTTTTTTTTAACCGAAAAATGTCAGTTTCATTTTGGCTTTTTTTTTTCTTGCCCATCGTCGACAAAAGCGTCAATGCTTTTTGAAAGAGTTTCAAGTTGTTGTTGATGTTCTGAATTTCAATTAATATGCAATTTCTCCAATGAAATTTCCAAAAAAAAAACATAAATTTTCAAATATTTTTGAAAAAAAAAAATTAAAATTAAATTTTATAAATTCATTATTTATATTTATAAATTAAATTGCTTTGAAATTTAATTGAAATTAAATTTGAGAATTTTCATTTTTTCAGCAATTTTTTTTTTGTACAATTTTTGTCAATTAAAAAAAAACGAAAAAAAAAATAATAAAAAAAAAGCTTTGACTGCCTAACGCTTCATTGTATATGAAAGCGAATTTGTTTTTTTGTTTTTTTTGTTGCCAAGTGTTAAAAAAGTGCGCGCAAAATATATAAAAAAAAATAATGGAATTTCGTTAGTCAAGGCTTTTTGGCGGTTTAAAACTAGTGAAAACAATGCAGTTAATTTGCTTAAATGGCTGACGGTGGCTCAGCGCAGCTATTTAAACGTTAGAGCAAACACTAAAAGCTGACAAAAACAAAAGTGAGAGTGAGAAAGCGAAAGCGACAACAATGAAAACACAACAAAAATAGTAAAGGTATAAAATAAACTGTAGCACGCCTTGCCAATCTATTTGTTTGCCAATAAAACGTTGCATCATGCGCGAATACGAAAATGTTGGTGTTGCAGTGAGTGTATGACTAGGGGGCAGCAACAGCAGCAGCAGCAACGGCAGCAGCAGTAACACAGAGCTGGTAAACTATTTTGACGGTATTTTGCAACAAACAGATGTGCCGACGGGATAAGCACAGGATGTATGTTGAAACTACTCAGTGAAAGTGTATATAGCAATGGCAATAGAATTTGCCATAGACAGAGAGACAGAGACAGAGAGAGAGAGACAGAGTGAGAGAGATAGTGAGAGAGTTTTGAGAATATGAGAGGCTTTTGGCTTTATCCGCGCATTAAATTCGCTTTTACATTCGCTGATAGTTGCCTTTGGGATATTCGCTGCTTAGAGCCGAGCTACTATGTTACAGTTGCTGTGCCATTGCGTATTAGTAGATAGTTTTGCCAAAGTTAGAAGTTAGTTGCCATAACTAAGTTTTTGTTCATACATTGCATACGTAGCGCAATTGTAGGTTCCAAAACTTAAATCCTCGTGAGAGCTAAAAATTTGATTATAATCAACAATATGAGGTGTGTATTTGTGTGTGTGTGTGTGTGTTCAGGTATATTTCAATTTCTCATATAAATGTCAAAATTTTTATATATATCTAGAAAATGATTATATTAATATATGAGATAAAGAATTTCACAATTTACTTTAATTTCATTTTACTTTAAATTTAAATTTTTATAGAAAATCATTTAGAAGCTTGTCATTGTGCTTACTGGGCAGCAGCAGCTTAGGGAAATATCCTTGAAATCAACTATTACTTGGCTAAAAGCAGAGACTAACTGATTCTTTCGCTTTGCTTTTAACACTGTCTGTCAATATTGAGTTGTTGCTATTGCTGCTGCTACTGCAGTTTGTTGTTGCTGCTGTTGTTGTTGTTGTTCTTTTACAGCCTTTCTGACATAGTCATAAAGTTTTCGTATCGTATCTTGTTTGTCATCCTTTTTAGCCTTCTATGGCAAACTGAGCACGCCCGTACAATTTAATTAATGGGCATTCAAATGATATAAACCTGCTGAGGCATTTTTAGTGCTCTGAAGCACTCTCAACTAAGATATATACATTGAGTGAGCGAGATAGAAAGAGAGTGAGTGAGAGAGAGAGAGAGAAAGAAAGAGCGAGCGCGCGAGCTTAGTATGCTCAGTTTCATTAGCAGGCACTGTGACAAGATTGAGGTAATGTCGCCAGATGCATGAAAAGTGGACAACAGTAAACATTTTTCGCCCCCCACCCCCCATTCTTCAGTTCTACTATGTATATTTTCTCATACTCAGGTTTTGTGTGTAACGGAAAACACGTGTCAGCAATGCCGAAGGCAAAGCAAGGCCAGCAAAAAAGAAGTAGCAGTAACAGTAGCAACAAAAAAAAAACACAAAAACAAAACAAAACAAAACAAAAACAACAGGTGCAAATACAAACAAAAACATAAAGAGAACAAAAAAAAAAGAAAAAAAAAAAGATGCATGGAAATAGAAACCCACAACTTTAAATCCCTGGCAACGTGCTCAGCGTTGCCCATGGCAACCACAAAGGGACAACAAATAGTTTTGTTTTTCGTTTCATGAGAGTGTGAGCGAGACAGCGAGAGTGAGAGAAAACGGGACTTCAAAACACAAGTTAGACAAAAACAAAAAGTGAAAGAGACTCGACTCGCAGTTAAAACTGAAAGTGCAGCAAGCTATAACACAATAATAATCGACAGCTAAACTTTATACTACATATAGTATATAATATATATATATATATATATTTTTTTTTTTATCATGACTCAGCGTACTAAATTTATTATAAATACATCGGGTAAATATATTAAAAGAAAGTTACATTGCATATTTTTTTTTTTTGCTTTTGCTTTTGCCTTTGCCTGTCGAAGAGGAGGTCGGGCAAAGCTAACGTCGATTACGTTATAAGTTGTATATGTATATTTTTTCTTGAACTATAAAAATCTTTTCTATACAATTTCTGCTTGCTGCTTTTTTCTTTGCATTCTGTTTTCTGTTTTTTTCGTTGTTTGCGTCTAGTTGAGTATTTTGCAGCGCGAATTCCAAGCACGGAATTGGATGAGCAAACAGCGACTATATTGGAGTTTCTAGAGCAAGAGGAGCACACGGTTATCTCGGCTGTGCATAATAAATCCGATGGCAAAATCAAATTTCAACATCGCATACCCAACGATGAAGTTTGTTTGCTTTTCTACAAGGTGCCGCAGGTGGGACATGGTACATCTAGTGTTCGCAGTGCTGGTGCTACAGGAGTTGGGGTAGACAACGAACCACTGTTGGGCATATTAACACTGGAGGGTGGCCTGGTTAAATCCATTTACAATTCTGTTTCACGTGTCTTTTCACCTCATGCCACAACAAGGGTAAGTTCTCAATGTTGGACTACTATATGTATATATGTATATACTATATAGTGCAGTAGTTCGTAATCGTATTCACATTCACATTCAGATTCAGATGCCGATTCGTATTCGTATTCGTATGCACTGCTGTAAATATATGTACTTACTATATGCATGCATATAGCATGTAATGTAATGTATGTATGTTGTGCTTGTAGTTACATTTCTTCTCTTCTTCAGCTTCTGTCTGACTGCCTGTAATTCCAACTCGGCTTAAATTATTTTGCTGTTTGCTCTCCAAGAAAAGGCAAGGCAACACCATGCACCATGCACCATACAGCAAGTAGCAAGCAGTAGCAGAAGCAGCAGCATTTTAATCGCATTTGCACATAATTCAATTCTTTTTGCAATTTCATTTTGTCAATTATATTTACTTGCCAACGGCATGCAATTTGTTTCTCAATATTTTTAAATACATACAGACACATTCTTATCTACCTACTTACTTTCATACTTGTATGTATGTTACTTTTTCATCATGTGCTTTCTTGATTTCTCCTTTCTTCGTTCTCTTAAGCGCAACGAGTACAGCCCGGAACTGAGCGGACTTCTTGAGAATTTGCATGTTTCATTGGGTTCCACCTTGGGCCTGCCACAGAGCGGTAAATTTTTTTCTATTGGAATTCAATTTGAACTCAATTCATTTTATATTATAATTTTCTTATTTTTATTTTATTTTTTATTAGTTTTATATGCATTTATTTTTCTTTTTTTTTTGTTACATTTATCGATTAATTATTGCAATCGATCTTAATTTCAATGACTTTCGCTTGAAAGTACAAAAATGTATTAGAAATAGACGCTGTAAAATTGATTTGTAATGTTATGCTGGTCACACTGAAAATAAATATTTTCTGCAGTTAACGGAACTTTCAGAGCAACGTCATAAATTGACGTATCAGAAAAAATAAAGAAGTGAAAATATAATTTAATATATTATTTATGAATTAATTAATTAGGTATTACGAGCATTAAAGATGAAATAAAATATTGGAAACAAAAACTCGGTCAAAAGTCAAGTTCACGTCTGGATCGGGAGACGGCGCAAGTTTTCATTGGCGTCTTGGAGAAAATTGAGCATAAAATAAGGTAAAAAAAAACAAATTCAATTTTATAAAATATTTAATTAATTTTTGCATATACAGCACAATTGACAATGGCGGCAGCTCAAGCAATCGCATTGAGGAATTTCTCGACCATGCACATAATAATCTGGATGATCTTTGGCGTCTGCCATACAATTATCCCCAGCAGCGCATGGCTGATCTCTTGGACATTATGGGAAATCGTTTGTTAGAGGCATGTCTCGTGCAACTCTTAGCTGAAGATATTTGGAGTCTGGCATCGTATCATGTGAATAATATGATGAGTCAGTGCATGGATACGGTTGATGCTTGGATGCAATTGTGCGATTCATTGACACGTCTCTTTTGGCCTAACTATGTGAAACATCCTTGGGTGGGTGAACCACATGTACCACGACGTGGTCAGCAATTTAAGGAACGTCTGGGCGAAATACGAAATATTAAACAATTATATAAACAAATTGCGACGCTGCTGAACGATGCTGAGTTGCAGGAGATGTTCCAAGAGCAGGCAGCATTTAGTGGTAAATCTCTCTAGAATTCTCTTTGAACTGCAATTTTATGAAATTTATTCTTAGATTTCAACATATTTGATACATCGCCACCGGGTCAAGCCAAGTGGCACAAGGCACTGCAACATTTTGAGCAAGTGCTGCAACCAATTGATGAACGTATTGCTGCTGCTCTAAAGTCTCAACTCTATCATCATTTGAGTAATCCGCGTCAGGTGATCTTCATATTCTCAAAATATGAAATGCTTATACAGCGACCCGCAGTGCTGGAACTTTTAACCATTGAGCGTGAACAATTTCTACAATCGTTGCACTTGCTGCTGCAGGATCTACGCAAGGCCATGACGGATACGAATATGGAACCAGATACTGGTCATCTTTCGGTTATTTGCAATGAGTGTCGTTGGCTCAAGGTGGTGCAGTATCAAATTCAAGAGATTGAGAAAGTTAGTCATCTGATTAGTGGACGCGAAGGATTCGATAAGATTAACAAAGCAGTGCAAGAGATTAAGGAGGAAACTGAATCGTTGCTACGCACTAATTTCGAGATATGGTCGGGGCAATGCTCTACAGCCGTGAAGAGTGGAGAATTAAGGTAAGTTCTCAGCGACACACTGAATCTTCATAATATTAATCACTGGAAATCTTCTACAGATTACGCGATGATCAAGCTGTTGTCAAATTCGAGAAGGAAGGTCGACAATTGATGCGTGTTACCTTCAATCCAAAATTGGTCACTTTCTGTCAAGATGTGAGGGAATTTGAGAATTTGGGTTACAGTGTGCCGCTCGAGCTGCGTTCAGCAGCAACACATGCAGCCAAATACATGTGTTATGCCAGGCGACTGCAGCAAATTGCCACATTTCATAATACTATTGGTGATCGTATGATTCCCTGCCAGCGTCCGATTATGCTAAAGAATGCATTGGAACTGCAGCGATTGGTGCAGAGTGAAACGGTTGCCTGGCAAGACGAATCATCGGTGCAGCGTTATGTCAACACACTGCAAGAGGCAGTCTCTAAACTATCAGCGGACAATACGCTGCTCGTCGGTTATCATGAACAAGCCAAGCGAACGGTAGGCAAGATATAATCCTGCAGAGAATCCATGAAATAATTCATTGTCTTCTTTTTTTTAGGTGACGAAACTGATGAGCACAGATCTCTTGACACAGAATCAAGTGTGGAAGGATGAACTACGTCATTTACGTGAATTGGTTGCCACCTTAGAGCGTCAAGGCTATACGAATCTTGATGCCTTTAAATTACATTGGGATCATCAGCTCTACAAAGTGCTCGAGTATCAATATATACTCGGATTACTGGATATGAACAACAAATTGCCAGATATACACATCAAGTTAGTGCTGCGACAACGTGAACTCTGTTACAGTCCACCAGAGGAAGAGATACGAGATTTATATTTTGCACAACTGCGACGCTTTATTGAGCGACCATGCAACTTTCATGGCTTGTCCGAGCATAGTGGCGCATTGTTTCAATCGATGGTAACATTGAATCGTCAACATTTTGGACCATTGTATGCACGAGCAGCTGAATTATTTGATAAACTGGAGGATTTCAAACGCATTTGGTTGCCATGGATAGCATTGGGCTGTGTCGATGTGGAGCAACTCTGTGCCATACATTTAAATGAAGCCGCCGACTGGGATCGTAATTTTCGTGCATGCAAACAATTTAGCCAACAACTGGCAAAACTGCAACAATCAGAGGAATCTATCGATTGTATTGTCATCAATGTGATGCCATTGCGTACAGATATCGAATATCTCAGCAGACGCTACTGGGAGGCATTGGCCAATAGTCTACGCACATCAATACTTAATGATGTTGGTGCCGTTCAAGAATTTCTACAGAACGCACTACAATTTCTACAGAATGTGCCCATGGATGAGGGTAGCATCAGTCAGTCAGGCATGAAGTATGAAAAAATTATGAGTGAGCTGCCAGAGATTAGCAGAATCTTGGAGTTAGTACGCGATAAAGATGCATGTCTTGCTGGCTGGTGTAAGGAACGTGTTACAGCATTGGCTGCCATCATGTTGCAGTGGGAGCAATTGCAACCATTGCTGGAGAATCATGCTGTTATACTGCAACGTCAGGTGGATATGATTAAGACACAGGCGCACACACAACTACAGAATCTACGTAATGAGGCAGATAAGTTTCTGCTACGTTGGGAATCAACTATTGCCGAGCTGGAGGCAAATGAGAATGCAAGTCTGGAGATGTTCAAGGAACGTCGCACACATTGGCAACAATTGCAGGCAAAGAAACAACAATTGCTCGATGAATGTACGAAATTCAATATGGAATTCCCTGAAGATGCTTTAGCTCCGTTTGCTGAAATCGATGCACAGCTGGAGAAACAATCACAGCAGTGGCAAGTCTATGAAACATTTCTGGGTGAATTGCAGCCCATACTGCAGGAAGAGTGGGCCATCTATAGGCGTCGTCCCTATATACTCAATGAATTCATTGCACGTTGGGAAGGTTCCGTGCATGCCTCCATTGATCTACCCTCGAAGCGTATACGTACGCAGGTTGAACGTCTACAATTGGCATTGCCCATACTGCAACAGTTGCAATCGGATGCATTGAGTGAACGTCATTGGGCACGCATCTTTCAACTGTTGCGTCGCAATCAAACGAAGCCATTGCATGCCATACAATTGCAGGATATACTTGATGATATGGATGCACTACAATTGGCTGCTCCTGAGATTGCCAATATTGTACGTCAGGCAGCATCGGAACAAATTGTACGTCAGGCATTGGTTGAGCTAGATCAATGGTCAGTAACTGCACAATTAAAATTAATTGAACGTACAGATGCAGCTGGACAACCAGTGTCACTGATCAAGGATTATCAGGAGGTGCTCAATAAAATTGGCGATAATCAATCGTTGCTGCAATCAGCAAAGAATTCAGCAGCTTTCGATAGTTTCTCGGATCAGGCAGGTCTCTGGGAGAGTCGCCTCAATACGCTGGATGTGCTGCTCAACAGTTTGAGTCATTCGCAGCGACGGTGAGTTGTGTTTTCAGCATTCGAACCAAAATTTCTTTCTGACTCTCAATTCTTTCACTCTGAGTCTCTATTACTCTCTTTCTCTTGCTGTGACTCTAACTTTATCTAAGTCTCACTTTTTATGACTCTAACTCTCACTCTCTTTCTGACTGCCACTCTCTCCCATAGTTGGGTTTACTTGGAGCCAGTCTTTGGCGCTGGCACCCTGCAGCAGGAACATTCGCTATTTAAACGCATCGATAAGGACTTTCGCTTTGTGATGCGTGAAATACAAATGGATTCACGTGTCACATCTTTGCTGAAGATTAACAATATTAATACGATTGTCAATGCATTGGAAACACAATTGGCGCGTTGCCAACAAAATTTAATGAGCTATATAACGGTAAATATAAAGAACTTTTTATTCATCAGAACTAAATGCTAAACTCTTTATACTTTCACAGGATAAACGCAATTCATTTCCACGTTTCTATTTTCTTGGCGATGATGATCTGCTCGAACTGTTGGGTCAAGCGGCCAAGGATGCTGATATTATCAAGCGTCATATACGCAAACTATTTCCTGGCTGCCATAGTCTGACTATTGAGCAAGTAAAAGCCAATGGCAGCCATTATAAAATTGTTGCCGTACAGAGCGCTGAAGGTGATGAGCTGCGTCTAAGCAAAGCCGTTGATATGACCGGTGACATTGAGGTGAGTTTTTAATCTTTATTTCACTGCGAAAACTCTGAGCTAATTTCAAGTCTCTCTTCTCAGCGTTGGCTCAATGAACTTGTGCTTGCCATACAGGAGACGCTGCGTAGTCAGATCTATGAGTGTTACAATAATACAAACGGTGCAAGTGATAATATCAATGAGCAGCTGCTGCAACGTTATGCAAGTCAAGTGTTGGCTACGGCACGCGCTTTACATTTTACACGACAAACGGAAAAGGCCATTGGTAGCATGTCGCTGGGTAAGCTGCAGCAACAGCTTAAAGCGGAAATATCACATCTGGCCGGGCTAAAGCAACGACGCACAACTGGCGGCAGTTTGCTTGGCCTTAAGCTGAGTGCATTACTCTTGGATCTGGTGCATTATGCTAGTGTTGTGGAACAGTTGCAAGTACATAATGTGATGCATGTCACTGACTGGCACTGGCTGAGTCAACTGCGATATTATGTGGCTCAGGGCAGCATTGCTGATGGTCGTGGTGGTGGTGGTGCTGCTGCTGCTGCCAATGGGCGACAACGAGAAGAGAATAGCCGACAGGTTTGGGTGCGAATGGTTTATGCTGAATTTGAATACGCCTACGAGTTTCTGGGCCATGCCAACAAGCTTGTGCATACACGTTTGACGCACAAGTGTTATCTCATACTCACACAGGCCATGCATATGGGACTCGGCGGTAATCCTTTTGGCCCTGCTGGCACTGGCAAAACTGAATGCGTTAAGGCATTGGGTGGCATGTTGGGTCGCCTTGTCTTGGTATTCAATTGTGATGAGGTGAGCACTTCCAAGTTGTACACATGCAGGAAGAAGGAGTATATGTGAATGTTGGAAATTGATTCTCATGCAATTTGTCATTATGTCAATGTGTTGGCACTGTGTTTTTGCAGAATGTGGACACTGAATCGATGAGTCTAATCCTAACTGGTTTGGCGCGTTGCGGTGCCTGGGGTTGCTTTGATGAGTTCAATAGACTACAGGAGGCAACTCTATCATCCATATCGATGCTCATACAGCCCATACAGTGTGCGCTTAAGGACAAGGCTGAAACTGTGCAAATTGGCGAACGAAAGGTGAGAAATGCTGACTGATTACTCTATGACGTTGACGTTGAGTTAAATGAGGTCAAAGTTGAACTTAAGTCTCGTATCTGTACGTCTGCAGTTGAATTCAATCCGTATGAAAGTTGATTAAGCTCGACTGTGAGATACCTGAGCCTCAAATCGATGCCCACATACAGCTATCAAATGTGCCACAAACTCATTTTGCTAGACTCATTAAAAGTACATCATTCTCTCGCTCGCTCTCTCTCTCTCTCTCTCTGTACAGGTTCAATTAAATCAACATTGTGGCATCTTTGTGACCTTGAATCCAGCTGGTGGTGAATATGGTGGCAGACAGAAATTACCTGGCAATATACAAGCACTATTTCGTCCAATTGTCATGCAACAACCGGAGCCGGGTGAAATTGCACGTGTTATGCTATTTGTTGAGGGTTTTGCGGCTGCCACGGATATTGCTGGTCGCATTGTTGAGCTATTTGATCTTTGTGGCAAAATGTTATCCGCCCAACGGCATTATGATTGGGGACTACGCGAACTAAAGACAGTGCTGCTCGTTTGCGGCGAGGGACTACGCGCGCAATTAGCGACAAGTGCAACATCAACATCAACAGCAACAGCAACGCGCCCACTTAATGAGCAAGCAATGCCTATGGCAAATACAAATTCAGCAGCTGCTAATGTTCCTAATGATGTTCAATATACTGATGATGATAAAGATGAAATGCGTATTGTTGTACATTGTTTGCGCTCATCAACTATGTCAAAGCTGGCGCAACAGGACGTTGAACGCTTTGAGATGTTACTGTTAAATGTATTTCCGGAAATTGGCATCTCTATGCAACCATTGACGCCCCTGCAGCAAGCACTGTCAGCTGCTTTTATGCCACTTGCACTATGCCCCAATGACAAGCAAATTGAGAAGGCATTGCAATTGCATGAACAGCTACAAAAGCGTATGGGCGTTGTATTAGTTGGCCCACCCGGTTGTGGCAAGTCCAGCATTTTGGCACTGCTTCGTCAAGCATTGACCGCAACAACTGGCATACAGCTGCGTGTGCATACCATCAGTCCCAAGTCAATGAGTCGTGTGCAGTTGCTTGGACGTTTGGATACCGATACCAGGCAGTGGCTTGATGGTGTTCTCACTCATACGGCTGTTGTTGTCAATCAGGAGCCAGCGAATGTTCATTCATGGATTGTATGTGATGGCAGCATTGATCCTGAATGGATTGAGGCATTAAATTCGGTGCTCGATGATAACAAGTAAGTAAAATTGAAAAAGTATTTCTATAGCATTGCAATATTAATTTAGGATATGAGTATGTTAACCCTAGACCTCAATAATAATATATAATACTGATCAGCTTTAGCAGTCAAATTCAAATCATTAAATTCGTTTGTCCTATCCCTCAGTTTTAAAGCTATTTTAATCAACAAGGGCTGCATCCATAAGCTACATAAAAGTCCGAAAAACAATATCGGCTAGGTATTAGGAAAAAAAATATAGGAAAAACATATATATATATCCTTAATCGCTGAGAGATAATTCAGTGCAGCAGTAGCTCAGGGGTTGGGGAGTAGGAATAAATTTTTAGAGATCAACAGTGGATCCTATATATGTATGATCAAGTATGATAAGATTATTTTTCATGTTGGATTTGATGATGTAATTCCAATGAAATCACGCAGCGCGACAGCTGCTTTAGTCTAAATATTTTATTTCCAAAAATAATTTTCAAATTTTCGTGACAGAAATTTCCTGGTAGTCCCATAAAAAAAACAAGAAAAATATTATCTTCTGAAAATTCACTTCAGGAATGAAAAAGTTTTCTTAAAAGCCTGCAAGAGTATGTCGTCATCTTCAACATGTCGAAAATAACATTAATTCCATTTATATGTAGTATTACAGGAGATAATACCTAGAAATATAATATCCCTTATTTTAGTTTGAAAAAAAAACAAGATCAAAATTTGATGTTTTTCATTTTTAGCAACAGCTTTTGCTATTATAATTTGCTCGTATTTGCGCATAAATTCGTAATAATTATTTTTGCGGCTTGCCATATATATATATATATATATTTTTATATACATATATATAGAATATATATATATATATATATATATTATGTACGTACGTATTGTATATCGTATGAGTATACAGTTTATATAATTATACATATCAATTATCATATATCATATATCATATATCGTATATCATTATCTTAAAGTTGCAAGTATTGTATTGTACGGAATGGGCACAGTTTATATTGCCGCATTCCCCTATCACTTAGCTAACGAACTGAAAAACAAAAAACACTCGTATACAAAATAAAAACGAAAAGTAAAAAATTAAAAAAATAAAAACTAAACAAAATACATAGAGCATGACAATGACAATATATATATAGCGTACATTGTGGGCGGAGGGGAAGGTGGGCGTATAGGAAGCTCACTAAAATGATAACGTAAATATAGACATAAACGTAAACGTAAAGTTAAAAGTAATATACAACATAACGGCATTTTAGAAATGTCGTCAAAAGTCTCTTATCTATGAATATGAGTTGGTGTACATGTGTATGTGTGTGTGTATGTATATGTGTCTATATGGAGTGCTTTCTATAGTTATATATAGTTTTGTTTTCAACTAGTTCCATAAACATTTGTTTTTTTTTTTTTTTTTGCATAGATTTCTTTTTCTTTTTTTTTTGTGAACTGAATATTTGAAGCATTTATCAAAACTAAATTATAGTACAACAATTATAACAAGAACTTAACAAATTAAAATTATAAATTTGAAATTTTTGTTCATTAATTTATATTGATAATCAGTTCCAAATACAATTAACCATAAATCTATGCAAGTTTAAGCACAACAATGTTTTTCATGCTTGCATAAATTAAGTTATTGAAATACTTTTCCTTTTATTTTATTTTTTTTTTTTTATTCTTTTCTTTCTATATTTTAAGTTAGTTTTTTGTTTTTTTCTTATGCTTTGAACTATAGTTCATGCATGCAACTAACTCTGCAATATGTGAGTTTATTTGATTTCACTTCTTTTTTTTTTTAGCTTTTCTTTTTAAATAATAACATGAACTTGAACTTTGAAATGCTGCATATGTGTGGCTAGTTTTGAGTGCTTATAGACTAAAGGCTTGTGTGTGTGTGTATGTGTGTGTTTGGGAGGGAGAGTGAATGGAGAAAAAGGCAGAGATTTAATATTCTCTCTCTCTCTTTCTCCTGCTCACTGCTGTGTATGTGGCTGCAACTGTTGCTGCTGTGTTGACGCTTGTTGTTGTTGCTGCTGATGTGTCGTTGGTGGCGGTGGCGGTAATGCCACCGATGGTGGCGGCGGCAATGGCGCTGGTCGCATATGTTGCATATGCGCCTGTGGCGCCATATGTTGAAACATGTTGCAATGTTGCTGCTGCTGTTGTTGCAAATGATGTTGCTGCTGTTGTTGCTGTTGATGCGCATTAAAATGATGCTGTTGTTGTTGCTGCTGCGCGGGATTAACATCAGGTGGCGTTTGCAATATTATCTCTGGCTCCAAATTTAACGCCATATCTGGATCATCGGGTTGCTGCTGTTGCTGTGGTCCACCGCCTCGTAATGAGGCAAGTGCCGCCGCCTGGGCGGCTGCCACTGCTGATGCTGAGCTTGTGGCAGCAGCAGCTGCTGCAACACTCAAGCTGCTTACATCCTGACCATATTCCTGTTTAATGCCATTCGGTGGTCCTGGATACAATGATGCACTCAGATTCTGATGCAATATTGGATGACAAAGTTGTGGCATCAACGTGACACCGGCTATCGGCAAGGCGGGATGACCAAAACTGGGCGGTGGATATAGACGTTGCAACTTATTCAATTGCTGTAAATGTGAGGGTGTGGTATGTGCAGCTGGTGAATGCATTGCAGCATTACCGGCTGCTGCAGCCGCTGTTAGTTGCGTCAACGTTGCTGTATTTAGACTGGACGTTGTCACTGGCACATGGGACATATTGTTGCGACGTTGTTGATGTTGATGCGCTGCTGCCGCCGCTGCAGCTGCTGCTGCTAATTGTTGTTGTTGCTGCTGTTGATGATGTGTCGCAGATTGTTGATGTTGTTGCTGTTGCTGCTGCTGTTGTTGTTGCTGTTGTATCGTCGTTTGCTGTTGCTGTTGTTGTTGCTGCTGCTGTTGTTGCTGTTGTTGTTGCTGTGTCTGTGGCGTCGATATAATCACCTCAGGCTCAACAGGCACTGGCGGTATAATAGCTGCAAATTCTGGTGGCAATTGTGTTGGATCTGTAACCAATAATCCTTTTTTTCGCTCCTTTCGTATCTTATCACGTAACTTTTCCAATTGACGAAATGCCTCATTTGCTCGTCTCGCTTTCTTGCGATCCCGATCACGTTCCTGTTCGAGTCTTCTATATTCGGGATTCATGCGTTTAATGCGTTTACGTTCACGATCTCGTTCACGTTGTATCATCTTGAGGCGTAATTCCTCTTCGGGCGTCAACTGAAAGTTGAAAGTTGTCAAAGAGGGGAAAACTTATTAAAGCAAAACGTAGCTGGATTCATCAATTGTTTTTTTGTTAATTGTTATTTTAATGTTGTATGGAATTTGTATTTGTATTTTAAGAGTAGAAAGAAAACAAAAACAAAAACAAAACAAATGTCAAACAGTTGGTCAACAGTCATTAAGAAAAAAACTAAGTAAAAGTATCCCAAAAACGGATCAACGGTTCCAACTACTTAAAATTAAAACTAGCTTATGTCTTTCATATGCGACTGTGTGTGTGTGTGTGTGTATGAGTGTATATGTGTTGTTGTGTGTCAGTGTCAGTGTGTGTGCGTGTGTGTGTGATCATTAAATATAATTTAGAAATATTGGAAAAATGCTACGTTAGCACGTCGTGCCTTCTTGCGAAATCTATCGCGCTCTCGTTCCATACGCCGATATTCGGGATTAAGGCGCTTGATACGCTTTCGCTCTCGATCTCGCTCGCGCATGATGAACTTGTGGCGCGCTTCCTCCTCGGGTGTCATCAGCTGCAAGTAGAGATGGGAAGCGTTTGTTTTTTTTTTGTTGTATAGACAGGAGAGACTGACACAGTGAGTGAATGATTGACAGAGAGAAAAAGAGTGTGTAAGTGAGAGAGTTTTGAGAGATCATTGATCATTGAATGAAAGAACTTTAACTTTTGTTTATAGAATCATTCAATTATAGGAAGATTCTACTGCATTGATCATGTATATGTTTAAGGCTACAGCTGTACTTAAGACTGGAAAATATACTAAAAATAAAACCGGAACCGTTAACCAGAAAACCAAAAAAAAACTTGGAAAAAAAACTATTTTAAATTTATATAGAGAAAATTAAAAATAAAAATAGCAAAATCTAATAAGAAAATAGAAATTCTTTAGTGACTAATTTTGGGTATCGGATCCGAGTATTTTTTTTTTTTTTTTTTGATATATTTTCCCGATATTTCATTTACCGATCTCTAGCCAGAAGACATATACATGTCAAAAGCAATAAAATATACATATAAAAAAATATATTGTGTATCTTCTTCTTCTTCTTGTTTATAGATTATTAACATTACCATCTGGCTGGCGCATACAGTTTGGTAACAATGTCAACTTCATATTCGAAACGGATGATGTGCGTCATGCCTCACCAGCAACAATATCACGCATGGGTATTGTCAATATGAGGTAAACTAAGCTTTAAAATATTTATAACTGATCGCATAGACTAATTTATAATGATCGTGAATAGCTATGATTATTATCCTATGAAAGAAATGCTTAGTCATGAGTTAAGCAAGGAACCCTACGGTGATCTATTGCAAAGCTACATTGATGGAAATTTCAAAATTGCCATGGATTGGCTGGAAACTGAACAGTTGTTGAGGTAAGTAATGGAATTTATGATCTATATTATGATTTATCTCTCTTTCACTCTCTCTCTCACTCTCTTTGCTCTCATACAGTCAAATGCCTGGTATTAGTCAGGTTAGTCTATTACGCTCCCTGCTACTGCAGCTGCATAAAATCCAAAGCATTGAAGAATATGCAGCAGCTACGCTTCGTGCATTGCTTGGTTATATGCCCACCGAGCGACAACATGAATTTGCACAATTGATCTTGCAACGTGCTAATGTTTATGTGGCACAACCAAATTATGCCGAATTAAGCTACTATGAGCCACAACGTGCAACACTAGAACAATATGCTATTGGCTCCATTGAACCACCAGAACGTGATAGTCAATTGATAGTCACAGCATATGTTAAATCATATTTAAATATTATACAATCATTGCTACAATTGCCTGCTGGACGTGCCTCATCATTTATGCTCATTGGTCCCAGTGGTGCTGGTAAAACTCTGCTGCTGGAACAGGCAATGCTTGAGCATTCTGGCTATCAGTTGGCCAGCATTAATTGTTCAACACAGCTAACAGCTGGCTATGTGCTGCATACATTGCGTACACATTGTGTGACAGTGAGTGGAGTACGTGGACGTGAATATCGTCCAAAACAATCGCGATTAGTATTGTTTATGAAGAATCTTGATCTATGTCAACTTGATGCTTGGGGCGCCTGTGAGATTGTTGAGCTGCTATTGCAGCTAGTGCAACGTGGCGGCTTCTATGCTGACAATTTGGAATGGATTGGTGTCAGTGGATTGCAAATTTGTGCGTCCATTAGCGGTAATTTGATGAAAATAGCGCCACGTTACTTGGCAATCAATCAATATGTGCGCGTAGGACGACCAACAGCAGCAGATATGCTGGCAATAGTACAGTGCCGCCTGGAGCCACTGTTGCATGGACATTTTAAGATAATAGGCAATGGCAGTAACAGTAGCAGTTCCATCAATTTGCAGCATGTTAGCGAATGTCTAATGGAGTGCTTCGAAAAGGTAAAGTAACAGTTTTGCCATCTATGTATATATGTGTGTTGCGTTGTGTTTGTGTGTTGTGTCCTTTGGCTCGTAGTTCTCTTTGTTAATTGCCAGTTTCTCTTTGGATTTTGCAGTTGCAAGCTGCTTTTACAGCCTCCTCCAATGTGGCTCAACAGCATCAGCAGCAGCAGTTGCATTATCAATTTAGCCCAAAGTGCATTATGAAGCTTTTAGATTCGCTCGTTTATTATCCGCCAAGTGACTTCAATGAGGTAAGTTGATTAGTTTCAGTTTTGCTTCTTCTAATGGAATTACCTTTTGACTTTGTTCTATCTCATTGACATTTTTCTTTGCAGGCATTGCTTGGTGAATTGTTAAGCATGTTTAAAGATCGATTGGCCAGCGAGGAGCATGTGCAGCAATTTGAAACAATACTAAAGCAAACGATGCGTAAATATTTTGGTAAAGAGGTTCGTTTCCTTGTCTTGTCTTTCATTGTGTTACGTTTCGTTAATGATAATTTTTGTATATTTTTAGAAAATTTACTTTGTGCCCAAATCAGCAAAATCACAGGGACAATTACATGGATTAACGCATGACGAGTGGCTAGAGGAAGTGCAAAGACAAGTCACGATATGTAGTAAGACTAAAGCATTATATAAACTAACTAATATTAGACAGCTACTAAATATACTTGGAATGATGTATATCAATTCTGTGTTCACGCGCATCGAAGTTGAAGTTGTACATTGCTACAGAAACTATAACTATATACATTTATATATATATATATATTGTACATATAGATATAGATATATATATATATATATATATATATAAATAGGGGGGAAAAAACACAAGAAGAAGATAGATTGATAGAAATAGTATAGAATTTTGATTGCTTTGTATAGATGTGTGTGTGTGTGTGCGTGTGTCAGTGTATTGTGTTGATTGATTATACGAATCGGTGATATATACACTGGGCCTTGGCGTCTGTTTGCGAAATCGATCACGTTCACGTTCCATTTGTCGATATTCAGGATTCATACGTTTGATACGCTTTCTCTCTCGATCTCTCTCGCGCATGATGAACTTTTGCCTCGCCTCCTCTTCGGGGGTCATCCACTGTAAGAAGATATATATATATGTATATATAAAGAAATGGGTAGAAAAAAAAACCAAAACATAAAAAAAGAGTGCGACTTCAAATTTTTTTTTTTGTTATCAGAGTGAAATGTCTTTACCTTTGTGGAGGTCAACTTCAAGCACGATGCGCGCGTCAATAGAAAATAAAATGACAAGAAATTAAAGTCAATTTTTAACTGATTATTCCTATAACAGTTATATGATACAGTGGTCCGTGATCTCAACCAAATAAAAAGTGAAATTATAAGTCATAACAAAACTCAAATCCTGTAAGTTTTAGAAGGAAAAGTTTTTCCATACAAAAAATGAATTTTGAAACAATCTTTAATATGTCAACTATATGATATAGTGAACCGATCCGATTGGTTCTGACTTATATACAGCTTAGGGTGTATGTATGCCAAGGATCATTGAGATAGCTTTAAAATTGATAGATTGATTATAAGTTGAATCACTGTTAAAATTTGCTGCTAATGCTGATCAAGAATATATATGCTTTACAGGATCTATAACGACTCTTTGTACTTATAACAAAATTGACATTTATCTTCGACTAACCATGATTTCATATCGCATAACTATATATTCTATATATATGCTCATTAATTTCTACTCCCTTCAACCCTCAGATGCCGAAAGTTACAACATTACATCGCCTATAACCGAGGAACTATTGCAACATACAGCTAAAGTTGCACGTGTGCTTGCTCGTAACGATGCACATTTGCTTATATTGGCCGAGGCAGGTGATCGACATGTTGATGCCATTTATACAGCTGCCACATTGCAACAGGCCAAAGTGTTGACATTGCAAGGTGCTGCCAATTATGCATTGACTGATTTCTATAATGATTTAAAGTTGGCCATGCAGACGGCAGCATTGGAGCAACAGTTGACTTATCTGCTCATCGAGCACTGTTGGCTTAGCTATGTGCCGGATATATTGAAACCGATCGAAGCATTGCTTGAGGGTAGTGAGATCTTAGAACTGTTTGGCGATGATTTGGAATCTGTGGCCAGCACACTTAAGCAGGCAGCACAGCTGGAGGGTTACCAGGAATCACTGAGCGCTTACTTCATGAAACGTAAGTAAAATGAAAAGTAATTCTGCCACATCTCACTTTGTTTTTTTTGCAGGAGCACGTGAGAATCTACATTTGATTCTAGTGCTAGATCCCAGTAGTTCACAGCTAGCGGAATATTATAATAGTTGCCCAGCATTACATCGACAAATGGATATGCTCTATGTGCGTGCCGAGTCGCATGAAACTCAGCTGACGTTGCCTAAACAGTACATAGAATTACTCAATGAGAGCAGTGGGCGTGGCAAGGTGCCTGTCTGCAGTCATTTTACAGACATAGCCGAAGAATTGCCAACAGAACAACCATCACAGCGTTATTATCAATTGATCAGCAGCTATTATCATATGTATAGCAATGCAGCAGCAGATATTGATCAACGTCTGAATAAGCTGCAGCTTGGTGTAGATAAATTAGCAGCGGCACATGCGCTTGTTGGCACCTTGAAATCAAATGCAGCGGAACAGGAGAAAGCGTTGGGTGAAAAACGTCAATTGGCCAATGATGCATTGCAAATGATTTCGGCCACGATGCATAATGCAAATGAGCAAAAATCCAACATGTTGGAGCTAAAGCAACAAACACAACAAAGCAGCGAACAGCTAAAGTTACGTCAACGTGAGATAAAACAAGAATTAGCGGAAGTTGAACCAATATTAGCTGAAGCTAGCACAGCTGTGGGACAAATTAAATCTGAAGCATTATCCGAAATACGTTCACTGCGTGCGCCTCCTGAGGCAGTGCGTGATATACTTGAAGGTGTGCTGCGACTGATGGGCATACGGGACACCTCTTGGAACAGCATGAAGACATTTTTGGCCAAACGTGGCGTTAAGGAAGACATATGCTCATTGAATCCAGCACATATAAGTCCAGAGAATTGTCAGGCCGTTGAGCGTTTGCTAGCAGCCAAAGGTGATTCGTATGAATCGAAGAATGCCAAGCGTGCTTCGGCAGCAGCAGCTCCTTTGGCTGCCTGGGTGCAGGCCAGTGTACGCTATGCACGTGTCATACAGAGCATTAAGCCGCTGGAACGGGAACAGCATGAATTGCAGCGTAATCTAAATGCTGCTGAGGATGAAATGCAAGAATTGGCAAGTGGCTTGGATGATGTCGATAAGCGTGTGCAACAGTTGTCGGCCAAGTTGCAAACGTATACACAAGAGGCAGCTGTGCTAGAATTGAAATTGCAAGAGGCAAGTGCGACGTTGCAAGCAGCAGAGTTACTTGTGGGTAAATTAAGTGCTGAATATGGCACATGGAGCGAACAGTTGGCTGAATTGAAGCGTGCACATAAAACATTGGATGGCAAAACATTGCTCTTAGCCTTGGCTATCAATTATTATGCAGGTTGGAGCGTAGAGCAACGCGGGTAAGTTAACACAGAAGTTGAGAGACTAATCTTCAACCTACTTGTTTTTTCAGCTCATCATTAAAACGTTTTGGCAAAGATTTTCGTTTGCCCGATGGCGATGGCTTTGCGTTACGCAAGACGCTGGTCACAGAGCAACAGCAAATCATTTGGGAAAGTCAAGGTTTAGCACGCGATGCACAGATCATTGAGAGCGCCGCATTGTTAAATGAAATGTTATCACTACCTTTCGGCAGTTGCCCCGTGCCACTGTTGCTCGATCCTACACAGACGGCAGCACAATGGCTAACATCACATTTGCGTGCAACAGGACGTGCAAGTGAATTGACAACACAAGGAAATGAACGTCTCGCATATCAATTAGAATTAGCAGTACGTTTTGGCAAAACATTACTGGTCATGGACTGTGAGCAACTGCGTCCGCCATTGCTCGAGCTGTTGCAGGGTCACATTTATGTGCGCTTCAACAAACGTCAATTGGCTGTGGGCAGTAAACTTGTTGATTTACATGAAGGATTTCAATTAGTGTTGATCAGTAAATCGCATCGTTTGCAGCAGCAACAGTTGCCAGCTGAGCAACGTGGTCGTGTAAATCTTTTGAGATTTACAGTGACTGCCAATGGTTTAGCTGATCAGTTAATGTCCAAGGCAATTGTATTGAAGAATCCAACATTGGAACAACAACGTATTGAACTATTGCAACATGAGGGAGATTTGCTTAAGCAACGCATGCAATTACAGGATAAATTATTGGAACAATTGTCCAATGCCGAAGGTGATATACTGCGCAATGAACCATTGCTTGCCAGCTTGAATGAGGTTAAACAGAGCAGTGCACAAATTGATGCTGCATTGGAGCAAAGTGGACAAGTGAAGGCGACACTGTTATCACAGTTTGGCACATTGCATGAATTATGTGTGAAGGCGGCAACATTCTATGCGGGTCTAACGCAAGGCTATGAACTTTCTGCCTTGGTTTACATTGAACTCTTTTTGGGTGCACTACGTGGTCAGGAGGAATCACAGCAGCTGTATGAACGTCTTGTGCGTAGCGTCTATTTACATTTGGCACGTGCCACACCACGTGAAAGTCAATTAACGCTTGCACTTTGGGTTTGCCGTCAGGCTTATGCGGAACGCATCAGTGGCAAGGAATGGGAACTTTTCATTAGTAATTTTATGAGCAGCGCCGATGGTAGCACAAAATTAACCGGGCTGCCAGATTGTATGAGCCGTGAAATGCAATTGAAATTGGCAATGTTGCTGCAACAGTTGCCAGAGCTGCGTACACAATTGCAGTTGGACAAGGATTATGTGTGGCGTGGCTTTATTGAGGCGCAAACGGATGATGTGCTGCGTAAGTGAATGGGGGGAAAAGTTATAAGATTAATATTTCAACTGCACAAAGTTAAAGTAAAAATTTTTGGGTAAGAGTTGATGAAAGTTAAAGCCTAGTTTTTCACTTGCTAGCCGAATCAAAAAATTTCTTGTCCAAAAATTATGCTCCGATAAAAAAATCTAGTGTTGTGCAGGATAATTCTAGTTAGGGCCGCCAGATAGAAAAAAATTTGATTATTCTGTTGGCTTCATCTATTCTCCAAAGATTAGTTGTATAAAAGAAATCAATATTTCATCCTTTTTTTTCGATTTAAGATTTCCATTTGCTGGATTTTTAGCGTTTTCCACATTGATTCAGAATTTTGACTCAATCGCTCGAAGAAAGTATAATCATTAATTAGCAAACACAAAATCAAATCATTGTCTAAAAATGGTGCTCCGAAAGTAATCCTCTAACGTTAAGCAGGATAATTCGTGTCAGGGACGTTAGCAATTAAAATATCAAATTTATTTTTTTAGCTATTTCAATTATCTAAGGAAGAATATATCAATTATGTATAAAAAATGTTTAGGAAAATCCAATTTATTTTAGACGAAAAATAGCTATAAAATTTCCAATTTTTATCAGATCTCCAAATCTACAGATATCTCGCTCAAGATGTGATACATAAAATTTTTAAAAATTTTAAAATACTCAACAGACTATTTCACTATTCGAAATTTTGACAAGTTTACACTTTAACCTTAACCCTGTATCAAATTCTTAAGCCAAATTATTATCCCGGAATACCTTCAATATATTTTCTATGCATTTATAGCTGCCATCACTGCACCCTTTCAACGTGTACTATTGGCTCAAATCTTTCGCCCAGATTTGCTCTTGTCCCAACTACGTTATGCCAGCAGTCAATTGTTGGGCGTCTCGCCGGACTCTGCCACACAACCAACAGTGCAACAATTACTAGAGCAAAGCACTCCTGAACGTCCAATCTTAATGATCAGTCAACCCGAACTGGATCCTGCAACAGAGCTGCGTGGTGTAGCACTTAAGAAGTGGGGCGCACAAAAATATCAGGAATTGGCCATTGGACGTGGCAGTGAGCAGCGTGCACTCTTAGCCATGCGTCAAGCTGCTGCACAGGGACAATGGTTGTGCGTGAAAAATGTGCATCTGGTGCCCGAATGGTTGACACAAATGGAGCGTGAACTTGGCGAGTTGCCAAAATCACAGGACTTTCGTTTATGGTTGCTGTGTGAATCAACCAAAGGATTCAGCGAGACGGCAGTCTACAAGTGCCTCAAAGTGCGCTATGAACAGCCGCGTGGACTTAAGCAGCAGGTGCAACGCATGCTACAGAATTATGTTGGCTTGGAGCCAGAATTGGCTAGCAAACAGCCGGCAAAGTGTCTCAAGATGCGTATAGTACTATTCCTGCTGCAAGCTGTGCTACAGCAGCGGCGTCAATATATACCGCAAGGTTGGTCCAAATACTATGAGTTTGGTGAAGCGGATCTAAAGGCAGCATTGGGTGTGCTTGGCTGGCTGGATGCACAGCTGGCAAGTGGACGCTGCGATTGGCTGCTGTTGCAACGTCTCTGTGAAGCTATTGCCTATGGCGGACGCATGAACAATGCACGAGATGTGGAAATCTTACGCAGTTACCTTACACAATTCTGTTGTGCGGATGTGCTAAGTAATCGTTGGTTGCCACTGGGTCTGGGCAGCTCATTGCCTACGAGTGGACAACTACAGGATTACTATGTGGCACTGGAGAAATTGCCAGATGTGGATGAGCCACGCATGTATGGTTTGGCTAGCCAGGCGCAGCAGCAGCGTGAGATTGAACAGGCGCGTATGATTATTAAGGATCTGCGTGTGTTGCACTATGGCGGTGCAGCTGGTGTTCAGCCGGGTGTGGCAATATCTAATGCTAGACAGCGAGTGGAGCAGCAAATAAAACCATTGCTTAGCTTATGGCGTAAATTGGCCACAGCCTGTAATATTGTGCAGGTGGCCAAAGAGACGAATACATTGGCCACGCCCACAACAACAACAGCAACAACAACGCCTTGGGCATTGTTTGTGCTTGCCGAGCTGCAGCTGGGTGCACAATTATATCGTGCTGTACATCAGTTGCTCTCACAGCTGCACAATTGGCTAAAGGAGACAAAGGAGACGAGTCCAGTGGAAGTCGATAGCAATGCATTACAAGCACTGGCAGAGCAGCAGGTGAGTCTAGAAATCAAAGCAGTAAATAAAAGGAGGGAGGGTTGGGGAAGCAAACTAATGTCACACTCGACTGTTGCAGGTACCAAGCAACTGGCAAAAGCTATGGCCTGGTCCTAGCAGCAACAGCGCCATCGACTATCTACGCGCACTGATTGTACGTGCTCAGGCGGCTGAGCAACGTTATAAAGATCAAATGCATATGGAATTTGGCGAAGAGATAAATTTAATGCATGTATTTAATTGTGAGAATCTATTTGCATGCCTTAAATTGTTGCAAGCACGTAAACTTGGTGTCTCCACGCAACGTTTACGCTTACAAAGTCTACGAAATGGACGAGATGATACTGCTGCTGCTGCTACTATCATATTGAAGCTGGCGCCACTCAAGGTAAGTAACCATAACACACAATTTTATAACACATAGAGAACTAAGAAATATTTTTAAAAGTATAAAGTGAAAAAATTTGACCGAATTTTGATGGAAAACGGGCGCCGTTGCGTCGCATTTTAAGTTTTTCTATCCATCGTCTGGGCTGCTGCTGCTTTGCTGCTTGTCTGTCTGCCTGTCACTCAACGCTGTCTCTTTCGCTGCTAGCTGCTGCTGCTGCTGCTGCTACTGCTGCTTGTCTTTTGTCTTTCTCTTGCTTCGTCTGTTTTTTTTTTTTTTTTGCGTTTTTTTTTTCGTCTTGTTTCTGTATTTGTGCTTACCTTTCCCATCTTGGCCATAAAATGAGTCTCCAGTTTGTCTATTTTATGGTTAGCACTTGTTTTGATAATAATAGTTGAATTTTTATTTACAACATTTAGTTTGCATTTGATTCTAAATTGATTTCGCTGCAGTTTTTCGTTTTTTTCACGCCGCTTCTTTTTGTTTATTTGATTGACATTCCGGCGCTCTGTTAACTTAACAGTCAGGGCTGGACAGCTGTCTGTTTGTTGGCACAAGTATTTTATAGTACTTGTGCAGGAGTCACGATTTATATACTTATTTATTATACATAAATTGTTTTATATTATTGCAGCATTTTATTAGAAGCAGTTTTATGCTATATGTCAACAAATAATTATTGTTAAAATTGATTTTTAGTTGCGTTTTTAGTTGTACTCCACATGAGTATTTTGTGTGGAGTAACAGTGTGGAGCAGTGAAATGTTACGCTTACAGTGTCTTAACTGGTTAACAGCGTCATGTAAATGGCAGCTTTTGACAGCTAGCAAATACTCTGTTTGTGGTGCTTATATACGCTAAAGGTTCTTGTCAAAATTAAATACGATATAATCAAATTTATGCACCCAAAAAAAGTTCAGCACAAATTTAAAGTAAATTTAAAAATTAATAAAAAAAAAAACCGAAATTTTTGTATTTCAAGCTTGATGGCGATACTCAAACACCAAATGCAACAAGCACTTCGAATGCATTTTATATAGCGTACAAAACAACGAATCAAAACGATGATGAAAAAATTATCGATAAATATAAGAAAATCGATAGATTTGCAAACAATCGACAAGAATCGAATGAAAAAATCACATTACCGCTATATACACGTGCCAGTCGTGATCGACTCATATGTCACTTGGAAATGGATCTGCTGGGAATAAGCGCTGAGCAAGTTCTTTTAGCTGGCACTGCATTAATAATCGATGATTATTAATCGATACATTTTGATAAACATTAATCATTCAATTTCAATCCAGTTAAACGATTCATATATATATAGAAAACATGCCATGCCACAATATATATAAAAAACAAAAAATAAAACGGAAATTAACATTTTTTTGAACAATTTTGAAATAAAAAAAAAAAAAAAAAAAATTTTTTTAATTTGAATTTGAATTTGAAGTTTTGAGCAAGTGGAAACGACAATCGATTAATCGAGTTGCAAGTAAATATTCTTCTTCTTCTGCTTCTTCTTCTACTTTGTCTAGAGCTGCGTTACATTGGCATAATAATAAATTGTTTGACCTTGTAATTGACCTTGTGATTAATGCACATTGTGAACTTTCTTGTTTAATTCATTTTATCAAAATTAATTTATTCATTGACTAAATTAAGATTAATTGCGGTTAAAAGTTTTGCCACTTTTGTGAAAGTTTAGTTTCACTTTTGCCAAAAACTAAAATTTCATTGCGCTAATTAAATTATTATTCACTTTGCCATTTGACTTGCTCTCTCTCTCTATATATATATCTGTCTCGCTTACACACATACACACACTCTGTCTGTCTCTGTCTCACTAATTGTTATTGTCACATTTAACGTTTATCATTTACCGTTATTCATTTTGCATCATTTAACTGCCGTTTAAGCCAATTTGTGAAATTCGCCTAAATATTTAAACACCCAAAAACTCATAAATGCTTCAATTTATTTTATATGCACACAAACACATATATATATGCATGTGTGTGTGTCAGTGTGTGTGTTGCAAGTTTTTGGTTCATTTTTGAGGTTAGGTTTTTGGTGTCGATTTCATCATGTTCAACTAATTGCACCACAAAACTCAGATTCAAAATATTTTGATATTCAAGCAGCAAGCTAAATAAATTTATGCATGAAGATTTAGATACTCTATATATATAGCTAAGTATATGATGGATATATAATTATGCTAGATATAAAAATGACAGAAATAGATATGATAAATTTATCGATAATTTATAATAAATTTAGCGATATATAATACTAAGCTATAGGCAGTTATGTTGCTCCTTTTAGACTTTGATGTAGATTTTATCCAGATATTTTTGTGATAGATTTCGATCTGTTATATAGTAAATATATATAGTATACAGTCAAGTCGCGATAATTCGTATCCCGTTAATTCGAAATTCTGAATAATTCGTCAACATTTTTGTTACTTTGAAAAGAAATTAAATAAATATTTTGAAAATAATTCGAAATACTTCATAATTATCGAGACTCGACTGTAGTATATATAGTTCCGATATATATTATTGTATAGTTCTGATATCTATTATATATAATTCTGATTCTTACATATATCTTGCATATATTCAGAAATTGCTTTCTACAGACCTGAATATAGTTACATATAGACTTATATGACTTACATGATCTATGATAGATATAGCTATATATAGACACATATATAGACATACATATATATACACGATCCTTAGCTCTATAGCAAGTTATAGTTCGATCTATTGCTTCCTTTTCACTTTACACTTTGCAAATTCAGTTAAATTCAAAAACTTTCTGCTGTCTGCTGACTAATTTCTTTAACTGCAATAAACTGTTAAGGCGCTGCCACGCCTATCATTATATATATATATATATATATATATATAACAATGCCCACTGTGTGCAGCAATAAACTGTCATAAATGTTTTTTGGGGGCACAATTTTAACATGCTCGTAACATTTGCTTGTAAAATAGTTTCATCAAGATGTTTCCTAACCTTGCTCCTGCCTCCCCCTACATTAGCTTCTACCTTGCCCTAAACTTCTACGTCTTCCACTTCCCCCGCGGCAGTTTGTTTCTAGCTTTCTTGTGTTGCGGAAGTTTCTTAACTTTAATTAAGTGGCATTATGTTCAATTAGGCAAAGTTTCGAATATGCAAATTAACACAATTTGTAAGTAAAGTGCTTCAAGGGAATCATTCTCTCTTTCTTACTCTCTCTCTGTCTCTCTCTCTCTCTCTTTTTCTCTGAATTCATCTCTTAGTGTCTTACTGTCTTTGGCAGACAAATTACTTTGCTTTTGCTGTAGTGAAAAACACAAATCAAAGCTACAATGACAACAACAGCAGCAGCAACAGCCGCCCACACACACACACACACATACACATAATGTAGGCGTGGTTATGCTACTAATTCATGCCAATAAGCAATAAATAAATTATACACACTTCAAACAAGCAACAAAACAGAAAGTTATTAAACATTCTTTGCATTTTCTTGCTGCTTCTTCTATTTTTTTTTTTTTTTTGGGGGGGGGGGGGGAGGTTACGGCAAACATTTACAAATAAATTTGAAATTTTCATCATCATGCTGCAAAATGAGGCAAGCGGATTAATTGCTAACGGGTTTTCGAGCCAATTGAGATTTGAGATTGAAACTTTTGCTCGATTTTAAATTTAATTTAAATTAATTTCAAAATTTTTTTAAAAATGCAACGCGAAGCATAAACTAAAAGCAGAAATATTTCTATGAATAAATTTGAAAATATTTTTTAGCCTTTTTTTTTTTTTGTTGCTTATATCAATATGAAAAAATAATTGAATTTAAATATTATATATAAATATAAAATAAATAAATATAAAATTAACTTTTTTTTTTTTTATAAAAAAAAAAGCAAAGATACAAATTTTGACTATAAAAATATTTTTTAAATTTATAAAATAATTTTTTTCATAATACAGTTTTAATTAAATTTCTTTAAATATTTTTTACTTGATTTTGACATTAGATTTGAATTTTTAGAGAGTAAAATTATACACAAAAATTATTAAAATGCATATTTAATTTTTATATTAATTTGTATTTAACATGAATTTCATTTCTTTTTTTTTTAATTTTTTTCTAAGTATTGAAATTCTTTTATTCGTTCAAATTTGTAATTGAATTTATAAAAAAATACAAATTTTGACTATAAAAATATTTTTTAAATATATTTCAAATTTATAAATTAATTTTTTCATAATACAGTTTTATTTAAATTTCTTTAAATATTTTTTACTTGATTTTGACATTAGATTCGAATTTTTAGGGAATAAATATATATACAAAAATTATTAAAATACATATTTAATTTTTATATTAATTTGTATTTAACATTAATTTTATTTTTAAAAAACATTTTTTTAATTTTTTCTAAGTATTGAAATTCTTTTATTCATTCAAATTTTTAATTGAATTTATAAAAAAAAATACAAATTTTACCTTTAAAAATATTTTTTAAATACATTTCAAATTTATAAATTAATTTTTTTCATAATGCAATTTTATTTAAATTTCTTTCAAAATTTTTTTACTTGAATTTCAAATTACATTTAAATTTTTAGAGAAAAAAGAATTATTTGAAAAATTTATTAAATTCTTTTTTTACTTTTAATTTTTGTTTTAAATTAAAATTTTTTTTTTGTAATATTTTCTAAGTATTTAATTTGAATTTATAAAGAAAACAAAGCCACAAATTTAGGCTTTAAAAATATTTTTGAAAAATTTTTCAAATTAATTAATTAATTTTTTTTTTTTTAATGCAATTTTATTTTTCTTTAAATTTTTCTTTACTTAAAATTTAATTTATATTCGAGTTTTGTAGAGAATAAAATTATTAAAATACTTCTTTAATTTTTTTTTTTGTTATTTTGTATTTAAGTTTAATTTCTTTTTTTTTTTTTTTAAATAATTTTTTTCTTTAATTTTTAGTATTGAAAATTTGTTTAATCAGTTGCATTGAAATTTTTATTTGAATTTATAACAAAATCAAAGACACAAATTTACTTAAAATTATAATCAAATTATTTTAATATTTTTTTTTTTTTTTTACTTTTTTCTTTATTTTTTATAACAAACCAAAATTCAGTTATAGTTTATTTTTTTTATTTATTATTTTATTTAGTTTTTTTTATTATTTTTATTTGTTATAGCTTTACAATTGTAATGTAAGCTAAATTTAAAGTGAGAATTTCATTGATTTTATAGCACTTCAACTGAGGGGGTGTGTGGGCGGGGAAGTGTTGTGTTGCACATTTAAGCAGATATTCGATTAGCTATTCTCTTGTGTGGAGTCGCGGCTTAATTATGATAGAACGCCTTGCATCATTTACTGCCGTCACTTGTTCAATGCTCTTCCTCTTCCTCTTCCTCTCTGTCACGTTCAGTTCTCTCTCTCTCGCTTCTTCCTTTGCTGCCTGCCTGCTGGCTAGGCAAAAGCCATGTCATTCGTCTGTAGCTAACTTTGATGATTAAATTTCAAATGTCTAATTGGAATTTGATAGGGGCCTCAATGCAATGAATGTTTCTATCTTTATCTCGCTTTCTCACTCTCTCTCTTGCTCTTTCTTTGGCTTTGTGTAGTTGTCCATTTGGGGAATGTGTGTTGACGTTTGATAAATGCATGAAACAAATGGCAATCCTTGTAATCCTTGCTCGCAACAAGCGATATACAGCTGAACCTACAAATGTAGATAGTGAGTGAGCAGCTGCCTCTAATTGCAACGACTGTTTGCCAGCCACATTACTACGGCGCCCATTGCCAAACTCCTGCTGTCTGTCTGCTTCAATGTCAAGGATTACAAATTAATTAAAGTATAAAGCTTGAAACTGTCTATCTATCTCTCTCACTCTCTCTCTCTCTCTAACGTTTGCTCTGTCAGTCAAACATTTGCATATGTATTTGATATTTGATATTTGCCATTTGACATTTGTAGGCGTAATGAGTCTTGTAGGCGTGTTACGGACATGCAAAGCACATCCAAAAGGACTTCAAAGTTCTTCCATAATAATTGTAATCCAGCTAAATGTGATTAATCAGACTTTTGCTCTCTCACTCTCACTTTCTATCTGTCTCTGTTTGACTGTCTGTCTGTCTGCAGTGCTTCTCGCTTCCACTTGAATAAATCGTTTTATATATATAAAATTTATATGTATATATATAGCCGACAACTTTGAGCTGATTTAAGTGGCAGCAAAAGGTTATGATTTGCCCCTTTTTGCTTTGGCAACATTTCAATTGTTTGACGTTCTTCATTGATTCATTGTCCAATTGACTGTGCAAAAGGCTCAAATACTGATTTTAAGCCTAAAAGTAAACTACACATTTTGACAATATCGCAAATCGCATTTGAAGTTTTCAAAATATTGCACAAATAAATCTAAAATATCTTTTGATTGAAGTGTTTGTGTTAATCGGCTTAGAAATTGAAAATTTAAAGTCTTTTACTTATTTTAGTATTCAGCTAAGGCAATGAACTAAATATATTTAGAATTGCCGCTCGTGCGGTATTGATGAGATATTTACCCAGGGACTGTAAGGAACTTTGATGAAGTTGTGTGGAAATTAATGTGAAAAATCTACTAAAAATAGTTTGTTGAAACAGTAGTAGAAATTGTAGTGGGAATATTAGTTGAAATAGTACTTAATGTAGAGGCAGCTGTAGAAGTGTAACTTATAGTAGTTGTAGTAAGTAGTAAAAATAATAGTAATGTTAAGAGAAATATTTGTGCAAATAAAAGGAAAAAATTTAAAAAAAAATGTAGTAGAATTTATAATAGAAATAGTAGAAAAGCGAGTAATAGAAATATTTTTAAAATTACTAGTAAAAAATAGTATTAAAAATAGCAGTAAAAAATAGTAAAAAAAAAAGTAGCAGATTATAGTAATAAAAAGTAGTAAAAATTAACAGTAAAAAATAGTGGCAAAATATGGGTAAAAAATAAAGGTTAAAATAGTGGTAAAAAAGTAGTAGAAAATAGTGGTAAAATAGTGGAAGAAATAATGGTAAATAATAGTGGTAAAAATAGTAGAAAAAATAGTGGTAAAAGTAGTATTAAAAATAATAGTAGAAAGTAGTAGTAAAAAATTGTGGTAAAAATAATGGTAAAAATAGTGGTAAAAATAATGGTAAAAATAGTGGTAAAAATAGTGGTAAAAATAGTAGTAAAACTAGTACTAGAAAATAGTGGTAAAATAGTAGTAGAAAAAAATTAAACCTAATGGTAGAAAATAGTGGCAAAAAAAATGGTAAAAATAGTGGTAAAAATAGTGGTAGAAATAGTATTAGAAATAGAACTAGAAAATAGTGGTAAAAATAGTAATGAAAATAATAGTATAAAGTAGAAGTAAAAAATAGGGGTAAAAATAGTGTTAAAAATAGTAGTAAAAATAATGGTGGTAAAAATAGGGGTAAAAATAGTGGTAAAAAAGTGTTAAAAATAAAGGTAAAAATAATGGTAAAAATAGTGGTAAAAATAGTAGAAAAAATAGTAGTAGAAATATGGGTAAAATTAATAGTAGAAAGTAGTAGTAAAAATAGTGGTAAAAATAATGGTAAAAATAGGTGTAAAAATAGTGGTAAAAAGTGTTAAAAATTAGGGTAAGAATAGCGATAAAAATATTGATAAAAATGTTTGTAGAAAAAAAATGGTTAAAATAGTGATAAAAATAGTGACAAAAAAAATAGTAATAGAAATATGGGTAAAAATAATAGTAGAAAGTAGTAGTAAAAAATTGTGGTAAAAATAGTAGTAAAAATAATAGTAGAAAGTAGTTTTACTACTTTCTAGTATTAGTAATTCGGGTCAAAATAATATTAAAAATAGTAAGAAATACTTGTACAAATAGTAAGAAGAATAAATAAATATAAAAAATTACAAAATAATCTCTATTAATCAATATTAATTTTTAAAATAATATTTAAATTGCATTTTAATAAAAAAAATAAATACCAATAATTTGTATCATAATAATATTTATTTTAAATTTTATTTTTTTAATTTCATTTCCAACTTTAATTATCAATAATAGTTTTTTTTGCTGTTGATTTCAATGACTAAAAATTTCACTTTAAAAATATTGATATATAATTTTTGCCACTCTCTCTCTCTTATATTTTTACTCTCTCCTTCTCTCTCTCATATTTTCACTCTCTCCTTCTCTCTCTCTCTCTTTTATAAGTTGTGCAGCAACAGCTGTTGTCTTTTAATTAGCTTGCGGCAAATCACATTAACATTACAAGCAGCAACAACTAACTAAATATAATTTGTAGCTGTTATAAAATACTTACTAATCATATCATTTGCCCCCAAGTGATGATGATGATGATAATGAATGATCATGATGATGATGATGATGTTAATGTTGATGATGGTAATAATGTAGTTCATGATGTCGAATACTTGGAATTCGCACCCAAAAAACACAGGTGCTAATTTTCTCATGCGGTTGGTTAATAAAATCATTTTATAAACTTTTCCACACTGAGCGTTGACTTATTTGAGCAGAGCGTCGCTGCGAAGTGTTGACGTTGGGTTAGGGGTTTGGGGAAAGCAACAGCAACAGAATAAAAGCAACAAAGATAAGAAACAAGCTGCAGCAGCAGCAGCAGCAGCAGCAAGTGGCTTTCGATGTGTTTGCTACGCTGAAGTTTTTTCGGCCAAGTCTCTGTCAAGGACGTGAATGAGCCTCAGCATGAAGCGACAGCAGCGACGGCAATTGAAAATAAGAAGTAGTTGAAGAAGTAGAAGCAGAAATTATTGAAGCAGCAGGACGAAGAAACTGTTAGCGCATGCAAAATGCCACAACAACAATAACAACAACAACAAATTTCGCTCAGCAATATGACCAACAACAACAACAGCAACAACAGCAACAACAGCAACAAAAATAAACTTTGGTAAAACCACACAAAACTTTTGAGTTTCACAACTGCAACACTTGAAGCGTGTTGAAACACAGATCTAGAAAGACAAGGGTAATAACTAGGAGAGAGAAGGAGAGAGAAGGAGAGAGATAGAATGCTCCACACACACACACATATAGATACATTTACATAGACATGCTGCATAACAGCATATCCTGGCTGTGTTTACCAAATGAGTTTTGTGCTAGTTTTGTTTAATGCCTTGCAGCCAAAATTTATGCTCAGAAACGGATCTCAGTGTCTCTGCCTCTGTCTCTGTCTCTGTCCGCATGTCTTCGGTGTAATGAACAGATAACTGTTGGCTAATTGTTGTGACATTCATTTGAAAGATGCTCGAATGCTTCTTCACATGCAATACACACACACACACACATACACACACGCACATGTAAAATTGCCCTTAAACTGTTTTCCTTTTATTTACTTTTATGACTTAACATAAATTTACATTTGTATCTATGAAATATAATTACACTTGAGATATCATGCATACTACATATAGCTTGCGGTAATCAACAAAACTTACTTTAAGTGAAAGTATCTACATATACATACAGACATACAGACATACAGACATACAGGCATACATATGCATATGTGTATCTATTACTATTTGTATCTGTAAATTTATTTAGAGATTTTGTGTGTTTCATGATGTAATCAGGGAAATGCTTAAGGGGCAGCTGTGTATCTATGCAACATTGCAACTATGCGACTATGTATCTTTGTATCTATGTATCTTTGTATCTATGTATCTTTGTATCTTTGAATATTTGTATCTATGTATCTATATATCTATGTATCTATGTATCTATGTATCTATGTATCTATGTATCTTTGTATCTTTGAATATTTGTATCTATGTATCTATATATCTATGTATCTATGTATCTATGTATCTATGTATCTATGTATCTATGTATCTATGTATCTTTGTATCTTTGAATATTTGTATCTATGTATCTATGTATCTATGTATGTATGGATCTATGTATCTTTGTATCTTCGTGTCTATGTATCTATGTATCTATGTATCTTTGTATCTATGTATCTATGTATCTTTGTATCTATGTATCTATGTATCTTTGTATCTATGTATCTATGTATCTTTGTATCTTTGTATCTTTGTATCTATGTATCTTTGAATATTTGTATCTTTGTATCTATGTATCTTTGAATATTTGTATCTTTGTATCTATGTATCTTTGAATATTTGTATCTTTGTATCTATGTATCTTTGAATATTTGTATCTATGTATCTATGTATCTTTGTATCTATGTATCTATGTATCTCTGTATCTATGTATCTATGTATCTATGTCTTTCTGTTCTTTCTATCTTTCTATCTTTGTATCTTTCTATCTTTGTATCTTTGTATCTATGTATCTATGTATCTATGTATCTTTGTATCTTTGTATCTATGTATATATGCTACTAAGTATCTATGAGTCTTTGCATCTTTCCATCTTTGTATCTATGTTTATTTCAATCTTCGCATATCGCATATGCATTAGCATTAATCATATCTGTTGCACTTTACACACTTCATTCTCTCATTTCTCTGTATGCTTATCATCAAACTGCTTTGTGTACGAATTGATAACAAAAGAATTTCTTCAACTTTTGTATAGAAGCAATGATACAGCTAGTTGTGGCATGGCACCTGTTGCCCCTGGCAACATTTACATACACATTCAAAGATTCAGATGCATAGCTTAACATGCATGCAACGTGCAAAAAAAAAAGAGAAACTAACACATATACATATATATATACATATACATAGCATAACTAGCCACCTGCTGTGCGGTTATACAAATGGAATTTTCTCATAGAGCTGCAAAATCATGACTGCAAATATTTTTGCACGCGTGCATATAAATTCCATTTCATTTAGCTGTTAATTCAATTTTATTTTTACCTAGCAAAACAGTGAGGGGGAAGGGGGGGGGGGTAAAGAATCGTGTAAAATATTGAAAGCAACGTTGTGGGGAAATGCAAATTAACCTAGAAACGTTTTCGTGCATAAAATGCCAAAAATGTTAACTAAAATTATGCAGCTTTTGTTGTGGCGCGCACAGAGGACACAGGAAAGAAAGAAGTCAAATGAGCGCGACTTTCGAATGGCACGTGAAAGAGTGAGGGAGAGAGAGAGAGATGAAGAGACAGTTGCTGAATCCAAAAAAAAACAAGGATAAGTTCCTGGAATGCATAAAAAAAAAATAAAAAAAAAAAAACGCTGATTGCAGGGCAGGCGCAAGTCTCTCTCGCGGCTGTGAACGTGACTGAGTTTACACGCAAATAAATAAAAACTCGGCTCGAGTGGCAACAACAACAACAACAAGAGGAAAAGGAAAAGCAAAAGCAAAAGCAACTAAAATGCAAGCCATGCATAATAAAAGCTTGGTCTATGTGGGGTTAAGCATCGACAACAACACAAACAACAACAACAACAACACAAATATGAAATGCGGCTGCCAAAACAAATGCAATTTATTTGCAGCAAAAGACTTTTCTCTAGTTCTCTCCTCACGCCTCTGTCTTCCTGCTCTTTGCCTTGCTGCTCTTGTCATAACTTTATCACGTGCCGCAGCAGCATTAGCAACAGTGGCAGCAGCAGCAGCAGCCGTCGCCAGGTGGCGCTAGGCAGCCGGCAAACGTCGAGAAACGGAAACGGAAACGCTGTCAACAGGCCTGCAGCGCACATACACACACACACTCAGACAGCGAGAGAAAGTGAGAGAGCGAAAAAATATACTGCAAGAGTTGGACAGGAAAACTGAGAGGAGGAAAGCCATGAAACTGGCGCGTGAAATGCGACGCTTTTTATCTAAATTCCCTTCGCGTTTTTTTTTTTAGCATTTTGTTTTTCTGTTTCTACATTTTTCTCATGGATTTTGCATGCATTTTGTTGTTGTGATACCTTGCAGCGTTGCGGCACGAGAAGTGCGATAAGTCATGCTTTGGCTTATGCCTGGGAAATGGAGTTTGGTCTAACGCTTGAACGTAACGCAATATACTAGTTGATGTGTAAGCCTTAAGAATCTGTTGTTATACAGTCTGAGTATTGCTCGCTTTTTTTTGCATAGCTTGCAACATACATATATTCAGCGCATAACCAAAAACAAATGTTGCAAGTATCAGCTGCATAGTAAGAACTATGCTGTGTGGAATATACATATGAGAAGTTGAGATAGACTGACTGGTAGCAAGATATAAATGTTAATTTTGTTATGTGATCATGATATTTAATGAACTAGCATGTGATATTTATTATAGCTAACGATATATCATGGTATATTGTCATATCTATCATGAGATATTTTTATATCTAACGTTGTATCATGAGATATATTTTTTTTTGATTTTTTTTTTATTTTTATTTTGCCATATATTTTTCTACATTATTATTATCATGTGATATTTTATTTTTTAGTGATTTATGATGCAAGATTTATTATTGCAAGGGATGTTGCATGCGATATTTTTATTTCTAATCGATCTTTGATCTATGATCGTTTATTAGTCCAATGATCAGTCATGATATTTTTCCTAAACAGACGTTCTATCATGCGACTCTTATAATCTGTCATTAGATATAAAAATATATCATAATTTATCATATTTATATCAAGTGATCTATCATGTGAAATGAATTATCTGTTTATATACTTATATATTTTTATATATGCCCTGTCTTTTATATTTATATATATTTTTATATTTTATGTATTTTATATTTTTATTTATATTTTACTATATCTATATTTATATATTTTTATGATCGACCAATATATTTTTTTTATATAATTTTTTATTTAGTTTTTATATTTTTTTTATATTTTTATATATTTTATATATTTTATATTTTATTATATATATATTTATATATTTTTATGATCGACCAATATATTTTTTTTTGTATATTTTTTTTATATTTTTTTATATATTTTATATATTTTATATATTATTTTATATATTTTATATATTATTTTATATATTTTATATATTTTATATTTTTTATATATTTTATATATTTTATATATTTTATATATTTTATATATTTTATATATTTTATATATTTTATATATTTTATATATTTTATATATTTTATATATTTTATATATTTTATATATTTTATATATTTTATATATTTTATATATTTTATATATTTTATATATTTTATATATTTTATATATTTTATATATTTTATATATTTTATATATTTTATATATTTTATATATTTTATATATTTTATATATTTTATATATTTTATATATTTTATATATTTTATATATTTTATATATTTTATATATTTTATATATTTTATATATTTTATATATTTTATATATTTTATATATTTTATATATTTTATATATTTTATATATTTTATATATTTTATATATTTTTATATATTTTACATATTTTATATATCTTATATATTTTATATTTTTATTATATAAATATTTATATATTTTTATGATCGATCAATATATTATATTTTTATATATTTTTTTTAATATATTTTTTATATTTTATATATTTATAAATTTATATAATTTTATATCTATATATGTATATATTTTTTTTATATAATTTTATATAAATTTATAATATAATTATCTTCTTCAAATTCGAGCTGATCTTTACTTGCTAGCAAAATCTGTGTAAATTTTTCATTTATATTCTTTGATATTAAAATCAAATTAAACTGCTTAATATATTTAGTATCTGGAGATAAAATAGTTTTTTTTTTTTTTTTTTTTTGCTTATTTGAACTTTTAGTTTTATATTAATGTCAGAGCATTATCTATGCGTTGGCTAATCTTAAGTCAAGCGCGCATTTTGTTTAGTTTGTCACTTGACATGAAAGTTTTTTTTGTTTGTTTTTTTTTGTGCTTCAAGCACGCACTTTTCAACTTTGATTCATATATTCTACTTTACACAAACACACACACACATAGAGACATAGACACACACACATACATATAGTTGTGTAATACGAATGTTCAGTTCATTTGTAATCATCAAGATCTGCGGCGGCTGCTATGTGCGCTTTGTTGCTGATTTCTTGGCTAATTTATGCGCTTCGTTTGATAATAAATTTTATATTTACGTTGAGGAAATACCAAATATCACAGACTCTACTATATATATATATATATATATATATAAATGTTTCTATGTGCATGTGTTTGTGTATTTGACTCTTGCTCTGTTTTTGCTGGTCTCGAACTTTGTTTGGCAATGACAATATGTCATTTGTTCCACAATGTCCTTCATTCATTTGTTGCTGTTGTTGTCTCTCTTCTTTTTTTTTTACACCATCATATAAATATATTATATATTTGTTGTTGTTATTGTTGTTGTTGTTACAATTCCAAACCATTTGTTATCGAATTTGTTTTTGCCTATTTCTGTATGCTTGGCCAACAGAACATTTTCGACTAAGCCAAACATGAGGCCAACGAGTTCGTTGGAGTGAGGCACATGTCTCTTAGCAGACGACTTTGTGCCCCTGTGGGCAAATACAGTTACACACTCACACACATACACGTGAAGTGAGTGTGTGTGTGTATGTGTGTGGCATGAGATAAACTCGTATGCATGTTAATTTGCTGTGATTCAATAGGTTCGCATTGAGTTATGGTCGCATTAGGCATCGGATCTAGGATCTTACGCATACATACATACATACATACATACATATAAAACATACAGATGTTGTCCATATGTCTCTCAATGTATCTATGTACATATGTCCGAGGCGTTTTGGTGGATAACAAATGTTGGACATTTTGTTAAAGCCTATGATTTGCTGCTTGCCGCATTGTCCCACCACACAGCAAACAGTTGACAGCACGCGAAAATTCTGTTTAAATATTCATTTATTTTCAATAGCAAAATCAAATGCAAAATGCAAATTAAATTAAAATAAAAAATTACAATTTATTATTTTATTAGCATGAATATCAATTAATTTTACATTTATCAAATTTATAATTAGCTGCAATTATTGAAAATTGATTTTAATATTTTGTTTAAATTATTTGCACTTTATTTAAATTTTTTTTTTAATGATTTTCAAATTTTATTATTTTATTAAGAGTTTATTAATTTTATAATATTTAATATTTTATTTATGATACATGTTTTTTAATAATTGTGGGAATTTTCATAATTTTTTATGATTTTAATTTTGCATTTTATTTAAATATTTAAAATGATTTACAAATTTTATTATTTTACTAAGTCTTTAATAATTTTTTGTATATTAATATTTTATTAATGATACATTTTATTTATAATCTTAGAAATTTTCATATTTTTTTATGATTTGAATTTTGCATTTTTTTTTTAATATTTTAAATGATTTACAAATTTTATTAATAATCTTTAATAATTTTGTTATATTCATTATTTTATTAATGATACATTTTATTTATATAATGTTGGAAATTTGCAGATATTTTAAATTTTGCATTTTTTTTTTACATTTTTAAAATAATTTTAAAAGTTTATTTGTTAGTATTTTCATAATTTTGTAATATTTAATATTTTTCAGCTAAATGTTATTTCATTTGTAAATTAATATTTATTTTTAATTCGTTTTTACTAATTTTTTTTTTATATTTTATTAATAATTGATTTTTTTTTTTAACATAACAATTTAATTTTAATTAAATAATTTTTTTTTTAAATATTTAAAAATTTTTTAAATATTAAATATTATTCGGAAAAGCTTTTTCTACTGTTTACATATTTTTCTGCTTTTATTATTTAATTATATAAATAATTTAATTATTTTAATATTTAATTTTTATATTTTATTAATTTTTAAAAATATTTGAATATTTTTTTATTATTTATCTTTTATTATTTATATTTTATTTTATTTGCAGTGTATTCAACAGTCGCCTGCTTTTGCATAATAGTTTTTTCTCTCTTTTTATCTAGCGGATATTCTAATAATTTTTATGCATATATATATATTTTTTTTTTGTTGTGTGTTTTTCTTTTTTTTTATCAATTTTGTTTTCTAAATCAATAAGTTTCTGGTAATATTATAGAGAAAGCAAAGTTGAATTGAATTCACTTAGTTCTTCACTGCAAAAGGCGATGCCATCAAATTATGTTAAACATGCTCAGGAAATTCTTATAAATGTTTATGCATTTCCGTTGCGCTTGCAAACAGTGCTGCTAAACACAGAGTATGATAAGTGTTGGACAGGGGCAAGAGATGGTATGATGTTGAGGAAAGGAAAGGAAAGGAAAGTAGATAGCATAAAAAGCTTATTGAAAACTTTTACCAACTGCTGTGAATCCTTTGGGCATTTTATCTTTATGCTGCCTGCTACTTGCTGCTGTTGCTGCCTCTGCCACTGCTGTTGCTGCTGCCTTTGCTTCCACAGCCTGTTGCCTTCTTTTTGCATGCTTTCAGTCTTGTGCTGCTTGCCAAGAGGTCACCAATATCTATAGCAGCAATGTGACCGGGGTCGGGTTCGAATGCTTCGTGGTCTCAATATCGATATCGACAACGACAAGCAAACGAGTTGTGCGGGGTCGAATTTGGGGTTCGGATTCAAGTTTCCTTTATTTGTTTACAGCTTGTAGTTGGGCCGTGACTGAGCATGTTCATCTTCTTCTTCTTCTCGTTGTTGTTGCTGCCACTTTGATTGGCAAAATATTGTGGCTGAAGTGTTGGCTGTGTTGGATAGCTGAGCGCTTGGTTTTGCCGTTACGTTGTCATTGGCAGCACACATGATAAATATGCTTGAAGACAACAAACACACACACACATGACTAGACACACATAGTGTGTGTGAGAGAGAGAGAGAGAGAATGTGACGCACTCGATTAGTTGCATGGCAAAAGAAAGAAAAGAAGATTTGCCGCATTCTCGTGGCAAAACTTAATTTATACAAATGTTGCTGCGCCAGTTGATGGCAGCTGCCACACTATAAATGTAATTGATTACGCACTGAAGATGTAGCCCAAGGACTGACACAACTCACAGCTCTACTCATGCTCTCTCTCTCTCTGTTTCTCTTTCTCTACGTCTCTCTTCTTGCGTCTCTCATGCTCCCTTAGCTCTTTAGTTACGCTTATGGTCAGTCTCAATGCTAGCAAAAATTTCATGTTATTTTTTTTTGCCAATTTGTTGTTGTTGTTGCTGTTGTTGCGAAGCACATTTGCATATGCAACACATGCCACACGGACACGTGTCTGCCGGCAGCACTCCCAGCACAAAATGTTGCATATTAATTTTATGTAAGCTTTTTTTTTTCTCTCTCTTCTTTCTCTCTCTCTCTCTCTCTCTCTCAGTCTCTCTCTGTTCTTCACTCTCTCATGTGCTAGCCGAGAACATTTTTATTAATTTCCGTTTCAAGTTGGTAACATCTCTGGGCAACATTGCTTTACCCTGCAGTCATTCTCTCTTTCTCTCTCTCTCTTTCGTTTCAGCTGTTGTTGCCCTTTTGCATGCAATGTAAACTTTTGTTTAAAACAAACATGCGACGTCATATGATGAACGGTCAACAATTACAGGGGTAAAAACAACAACAACAACAACAGCAGCGACAGCAGCAGAGAGAACAACAACAGCAAGAACTACATAATGGTTTTATATGTAAATTACAGCAACAGCTGTAAGAGACATTAAAGTGTGCAGTGATAATAAAATAGAATTGAGCTAAAGCTAAAGCTAAAGCTAAGCACACAGACTTCGCATTAGAAGCAAATTTTGGTTATTTTTTTGCCTTTTTTTTTGTGCAGGTTGCTAAAAGATTTTTGTAGCTTAACGTAATTATAATATGAATTTTAAAGAAAGAAATTGAGAAAATTTAAATGTAGAGTGAGACAGGTAGAGAGAGATAGATAGAGAGAAAGAGAGAGAGCAAGGAAAGATAGAATGAGCAGAGAGATAGGAAGAGAGAGAGAGAGGGAGAGGGAGAGGGAGAGAGAGAGAGAGAGAGAGAGAGAGAGAGAGAGAGAGAGATGAGATGAGATAGAGATAGAGATAGAGATAGAGATAGAGATAGAGATAGAGATAGAGATAGAGATAGAGATAGAGATAGAGATAGAGATAGAGATAGAGATAGAGATAGAGATAGAGATAGAGATAGAGATAGAGATAGAGATAGAGATAGAGATAGAGATAGAGATAGAGATAGAGATAGAGATAGAGATAGAGATAGAGATAGAGATAGAGATAGAGATAGAGATAGAGATAGAGATAGAGATAGAGATAGAGATAGAGATAGAGATAGAGATAGAGATAGAGATAGAGATAGAGATAGAGATAGAGATAGAGATAGAGATAGAGATAGAGATAGAGATAGAGATAGAGATAGAGATAGAGATAGAGATAGAGATAGAGATAGAGATAGAGATAGAGATAGAGATAGAGATAGAGATAGAGATAGAGATAGAGATAGAGATAGAGATAGAGAGAGATAGAGATAGAGATAGAGATAGAGATAGAGATAGAGATAGAGATAGAGATAGAGATAGAGATAGAGATAGAGATAGAGATGAGATAGAGATAGAGAGATAGAGAGATAGAGAGATAGAGAGATAGAGAGAGAGAGAGAGAGAGAGAGAGATAGGAAAGAGAGAGATAGGAAGGGAGAAAGAGTTAGATTGAGCAGCGAACGAGACAGAGAGAGAAAGAGAAGGAGAAAGAGAGAGAGTAGGAAGAGAGAGAGAAAGGGAGATAGTGAAAAAGAGAAAGAGAAAGGAGAGAGGGAGAAAAAGGGAATGGGAAAGAGAGATAGATAGAGACAGGAAAATAGAGAAATAAGAAGAGAGAGAGAGAGAAAGCGATAGAAAAAGAGAGAGAGAGGGAGAAAGAGAGCTAGAATTGGAGATAGTGAAAAAGAGAATGAGAAAGAAAAGAAAGAGGGAGAGATAGAGTGAGATAGAGTGAGCAGAGAGATAGATAATAAATGTGTATAAAAAGGGATAGCAATATTGTATATGCAGATGACAGAGAGGTAAAGTATAGCAGCGAGCTTTTGTCTGTTATCTTGTTATAAATTCGTTCAGTAATCGCTGCAAGCAAAAGTCATTGCAACAGTTGCTTAAGAATTGTATTGTTTCTCATACAATGCCAAATAGTTTTATGATATTATCAAGTCATGCTTAAGGCAGTATTGTGGGCGTGGCAATACAATAACTTGTTTCGCCTGCAAGTGCAAGTGCAAGTGCACGTGCATCAAATCTTTGTTATGGCGTTTGCCGCCAACTTGTTTTCTAACATAGCTCGCAGATGTTTTAAGAACTTGACTTTTTATGCTTGTCTCGTTCTAGCTTTTCAATTAAAGTCTTTTGACTTTGTTTCGCACAGCTCCGACATTTTCATTTTCATTTTCATGTCGACTTTTAAAATGCAAAAACCAAAAAAAAAAAATTAAAATTAAAAATGGAAAGAAGAAAAAAAAAAAATATGAATCTGAATGTGAATGTGAAGAGAGAAGAGGAGAGAAGCAAGGAAACTGTTTCTATGCCAACTTGAGCAGAGCTAAGAGCATAGCATAGAGTTCACATGCCATGCCACATGCCACAAATCCAACGCTTTATGTTTGCGTTAACGTGTGCAAAATCTGATGGCTGCACTAACTTGCGGATTTAGGTGTTGAAAATTATGTGTAAAATGTGTCACAGCTCTAAGCTTGCGCCATGTTCACACAGCGCCAGGCCGAGCGTACGACTCGACCAAAAAAGCAGCTTTTGTGTATGCCAGAGCGAGATAGAGACAGAGAGAGAGAGAGAGTGCTGAGCTAAAACTGTAAATGGGTCTGGGTCTCAGAGTTGCTGAGTTCATGCCATGGGCGACACAAGGGGTGTGGCAAGTGTGAGTGCTAAATGTTGCCCCACAGGCAAGTCTAGCAAATAGTAAAATGCGTCAGCCAAAAAGCAGATCACACTTTCCCCCATGTGTGTGTGTGTGTGTGTGTTTTGCATATGCGTGTGCTCTATACAAATGAGTTTATGCGCTTTTGGCCAGGCCAAAAAGTTAGTTGCAAAAGAGTTGACTTTATGTAGTTAAGGCAAAGAAATCTTTTGCAAAAAGATTTCCACAAGTACTGCGACACATAACATAACTTTCGATGTAGTTTGATAAGCTTATGTTGTGACACACATGCACAGGTTGGCAACATTGTCATACATTTACATACATGTCACAACATGTCTGTCTTTGCAAGTCTTTGCATGCATGCAGACTTTCTATAACCTTTTGCAGCCCTCAGTAGCAGAAGTAGCATGACCTGAGTCTTAATTAAAATATTTATTAAGCACTTTCACCGCATATACAACAAATTAATACCCTCAAAACCTGATACTGCAATCATTCTCACTCACTCTCACTCTCTCTCTCTCTCTCTATCTCTCTCTTTCTTTTATACAAGCGCATGCATAAAAGCAAAGTTAAGGACACATAACAGCAGTGAGAGCAACCCCGCTGCCTGTATATACAAATATTTCTTTCTCTTGCTGTTGCTGCCTTCAACGCTTCTCTTCTTGCCACTGCCAACTGAGTGGCTGTGCAACAGCAGCGTCAACATTGCACTTGCCGCATGCCAAGTTGGCCAACTATAGTTTTTTATACAAGGCGAGCGAGTAGAGAGAGTGGAAGCCGCGCAGTGTTGTTGCTTCACTCAGTAGCCGTTACAACAAGCGTCAGCCGGATGAACAGCTTGCCGGTTAGGCTGGCAAAATATGCAGCTGCTGTTGCTGCTGTTACTGCTGCCTCTGCCATCACTTTACTTTGCCTTTGCTCCACTTTTATATCGTATGACACCAGTGGCAACAACTACAACTACAGCAACAGCAACAACAACAACAATAATAAAAGTCTGGCGTAGAAAATCTAAAATATTTATGCGGCCAAACTGGCAACGTCAACGCCTGTTGGCTCAGCTACTGCTGCACCTAAACGACATACACACACCCCCCAAACCCTCTACTCTTCCCCTACGCCTGTTACCTTTAGCTGGCAACAGTTTTTCGTCAAAACTTTTGGCTGCCACATAAAATGTTTGGAGAAGAAGAAGGAAGAAAGACTCTGAGATTGAGCATGAGATAATATAAGCTGCTGCTTCTGCTGCTGTTGTTGCGTTAAAGGCATAGAAATTCAATAAAAAGATATTTTCAAAGTATGTGCACTGAAAATATTTGTTCTTAAATATTAGCTAAGTGGTAAAAAAACACAAGAACCAAATGTCATCTATAGCTTGCCGAAGATTTTATACACTATAAAACTTAATTTTTAACTGATCGTATGAGTAGATTTATTAATTATTTTATTTATTCATTTTTATATTTATTTGTTTATTTTTTTATTCATTTTTTATATTTATTTATTTATTTTTTTATTATTTATTTATTATTTATTTATTATTTATTTATTATTTATTTATTATTTATTTATTATTTATTTATTATTTATTTATTATTTATTTATTATTTATTTATTATTTATTTATTATTTATTTATTATTTATTTATTATTTATTTATTATTTATTTATTTATTTATTTATTATTTATTTATTATTTATTTATTATTTATTTATTATTTATTTATTATTTATTTATTATTTATTTATTATTTATTTATTATTTATTTATTATTTATTTATTATTTATTTATTATTTATTTATTATTTATTTATTATTTATTTATTATTTATTTATTATTTATTTATTATTTATTTATTATTTATTTATTATTTATTTATTATTTATTTATTATTTATTTATTATTTATTTATTATTTATTTATTATTTATTTATTTATTTATTATTTATTTATTATTTATTTATTATTTATTTATTATTTATTTATTATTTATTTATTATTTATTTATTATTTATTTATTATTTATTTATTATTTATTTATTATTTATTTATTATTTATTTATTATTTATTTATTATTTATTTATTATTTATTTATTATTTATTTATTATTTATTTATTATTTATTTATTATTTATTTATTATTTATTATTTATTTATTATTTATTTATTATTTATTTATTATTTATTTATTTATTATTTATTTATTATTTATTATTTATTATTTATTTATTTTTATATTTTTTAAATATTTTATGGCAGTTAATATACCTTTTGCAAGTGTATAAAAACGTATGAAAAATTTTTAATTTTTTTTTTTATTTTTTTTAGCTGAGAATTAGTAAGATTTTAGTTTGTGATTTTTATAAAAAAATTAAAACAAATTTTGTTGACATGCCAATCTTTGCACCCAACTATCTTTCAGTTTCAGTTCAAAATTTCTTTAAAAAAAAATAGCAAAAAAATTATATTGAATTTTTTGGTTATAGCGAATAAGTTTTTGACTTAAGTCAAGTGGCAAGTTAATTTTAATATTGTTTCAAATCAAATGGAAATAAAACAGAAAAGTGCAAGAGCTTAAGAAGAAGAAGAAGCAGCAGTAGCAGCAGCGGAAGTTGTAAAAGTGAAGAATTTATAGGATTTTGTTCATTGTTGATGCTCGAATTTCAATTCGTATTTCTGCAAGATGAAAGCATGCAGTAGAGAGTGAAAGACAGAGAGAGAGAGCAAGAGAGAGAAGACAGCAGCATAGTGAATGTGCTGCTGCAGTTTGTTGTGCATTGATGCGTTGTGTAAGCGACTTGGCAACAAAATTAGCATTTGACCAACTTTATATCTGTCTCTCTCTGTCTCTCTTGCTCGCTATCTTTCTTTCACTCTCACTCAGACACTTGCAATTTTTGTTTACTGTTGTTTTTGCAACTGATGTTCGTTTCTACGCTAGCCTCGAATACTTTTGCGTAATCTTGTTAAATAATTACAGCATAAAGGCGTCTGTGAGGGGGGGGGGGGGGGGGCGTGGCAGTGGAATATGTGTTACTGTTACATAGTAAGCTGCTTGCAACGACAGCTGTCAAATGATGTTGCAAAACTCTTGACATAAATCAAAAGTTTCGAATTTTCTATTGAATTCAAGCAAAAAAGTTGAAAGTTCAATCGAAATAAAATGCAATATTTGAAATGTAAATAAAAACTAATAAAATAAAATATAATAAAAGTCACATGTAATATTTAATATTACATTTTAAATAAATAAAAACATTTTATTTAAACGCACAAAAAAAAATAAATATAAAATTGGCTAAAAAGCCAATTAAAGTTATGAGAGAGCAAACGATGCTATAGTTGTAGTTGTAGTATTTATAACATCATAACTCAGAGCCAAATATTTGCATTGATTTTCCGCTTCATTGTTCAATTTTATTTATCGAGCAGGCGGCACTTTTACTAGTATATAGTATATACTAGATATATATATACTATGTATAGCAAATTTGCGAATTAGTGGGCGGTACATTAGGAAGCGGGGGGTATGAGAGTTATTTCAATTTCGCGCTGCTTGAACAAGCCAAAAGCGCAAATTACCATAAATTTATTGATATAGTGGTAAACGAATTGAACATAGTCCGTTTAATTTATTTATGCCAAAGAGAAAGACAGCGAAATTTTGTGTATGTAAAAGAGAGAGAGAGAGATAGATATAGAAAGTATGAGAAAAACGCGTAAATTGTTTCGACTTTCTGATTGAATTGCATTGCATTGCGATTGTGTTTCATCAATTGGAAAACAATTATCATAATTATATGAGAGAGATGGCACTATAAACAACGAAAGAGAGAGAGCGAGAGCACACTGTAATGTATTAAAGTTTAAAAAAAATATATTAAAAAAATAAATAAATGAATTATGCAAGTCACACTTAATACACACTTAATGATACTTGTATTCGACATGTTAATGTTTTCATATACTTTCATATTATTATTATTATTATAAATTTTTTTTTTTTTTAATTTTCAATTTTTCATTTCCACTTTTACTTTTTTTTTTTTGGCCTGCTACATTTTCTTTTTTTTTTTTTTTTTTGCTGTTTACATAAATATACAAATTGCAAATTGTGCATCGTGTGTATTTTGTAATGCGCTTAAGTGTGGCAATGTGTTACATATAAATTGTTCATATTATATATTATTATATATGTGCAAGAGAGAGAGAGAGAGAGAGAGAGAGAGATAGATATATGCAATTTATATTTTAGCTTGATTTCAATTATAAATAATCAGTTTTATTGTAATACATTTTCACGTTTTTTTTTTGTTTTGTTTTGTTTTGTTTTTTATTTATTTATTTTATTTATTTTTTTTTGTTGCTCATGTTTTTATTTGTTAGGGTCAATTGATATTTATTAGTTATTATTTAACTAAGTGCATTAAGTTGTATTGTTTTTACTCTATAATAATTGCTCGACTGTATTATACCCGGTATATATAATTTTAAAATAATTTACTATCTACTTTACATTAATACAACGCAGGCTTAAGCTTGCTTTGCATTTTTGTTTATACTTTTTCTACCTTTATACAAACTGTATATACCCTTTCTTATTGTTTTGCAGGTAATTAAAAAAGTGTATAACTTTTAAAATGCATTTAAATTAAAACTTTTTTTTTTAAATACCAAATATAAATAAAATGCATAACAAAAATTTTATATAAATTATTGCTAATAAAATTTTTTTTCTCCACTTTCAAACTTTGCACTATAAATATATTATTATGATTTATTTTGCAATTATTGTTTGGGAAATAAATTAGTTTTATGTGAGCCACAAGCTAAAAATTGTTTTGGTTTTTTTTTTTAGTTTTAGTTTTAGTTGTTGTAGAAAATATTTATAAGCAAAGGTATCATCAGCAGTGGAAGAAACTTAAGAACACAATGAAGCTAATTCGTTTTTTTTTTTTTAAATTAAAATTTTTTTTTTTATTGGTCTTCCAGGAAATTTATGTCATAAAATTTTGAAAAATATTTTTACAAGTAAAAAAAAAAACAAAAAAAAAATTTGTTTTTTGAAAATAAAAATAAAAATATTTTTGTAAATAAATAAAAATGTTTGTAAGAATGGGAAAAAGTTTATTTTTCAAACTAAGAAAATTATATAATGTAATAAGAGAAATATTAGTAATATTAAAAGGTAAATGCGCTTAATGAATAAAAATGTTGATTGTCAAGCTGCGTAATTTCATTGGAATTATGTTATCATATCGAATAGAAGATAACCAGAACTTAAATCTTAAAAGTTAAATTATAAAATAAAAACCATAATAAAAAAACATATTTAGAAATCGATGCCTAGAACTCTGGACATTTTTTCCGAGTTCACAATGAAAATTTATATCTAAAATATTTTTTTTTTTGTTAAATGCTCATTATTAAAAAAAAATTTAAAAAATATATTAAAAATAAAAAAAATCAAAATTTTTAGTGAATTTTAATTTTTAATTTATCAGGCAGCAAAAAAAAAAAATATATTAAAAATAAAAAATTCAAAATTTTTAGTGAATTTTAATTTTTAATTTATCAGGCAGCATAAAAAAAATTGTTTCGTACAAAAAGTCTAATTTTCATTGATTGTTCCTAGGGCGGCAGGTATGTAACATAATTTTCAGATTTGAGCGAAGTATAACTGCGATGAATCGAAAATATTTTTCAAATGGCAGATTGTAAAAAACAAAAGATAAAGTTTAACTTTCAATTAGTTTTAAAGTTTTACGCAGCATTCAATAAAATTTTATCTACGAATTTCTTGTGGGGGGTTTTTTTTTTTTTAAATGTTGTTTGCACATAAAATTAAAACTTTATGCACATAATAGTGTAGATTTGTAAGCATGACAAACGATTGTGGCTACCCTCGTTGCGGTGAATATTTGCAACACGAATGTTGCATGTAAATATCTAAAGTACAGACAAATATGCATTTTATGTGCCATGTTTATAAATCTAATACTGACAGCATTTGCCATAGGGCAAAACTATATATATATATGTGTGTGTGTGTGTGTCTGAGTGTGCCTGAGTATGACTGTGTGTGTGTGTGTGTGCCTTACTGGCATTGTTATTGCTGCTGTTTTGGTTTTGCGGCAACGATTTGTGGTTTGCGTAAAATGTTTTTGTTATCGTGGCGTAATTTTAATTGATTTTCCATGCTTGCGCTTGAAAAGATGCAACAAAAAATGCAAAAAAAAAAAAATGAACAACAATAACAAGAACAACAAGAATTAAAAATAAAAAAAAAAAAACAAAAATAATAAAAAATTTATTCGTGTATTTTTAATGAACTGCAATTAATTTGTGTAAATTAGAAATTAACAAGCGCATACACATTGAAGTGCAAATGCAAATATTTGTAATTGAAATCAGTGCCAGCCATTTAGTGCTAGGCATGAGTGCTCAGTGTGTGTGTGTGTGTGAATGTGAGTGTCAGTGTGAATGTGTGAATGTGAATGAATTTGCCTATGAAAAGCAAGTCAAGGACATATACAGCAAACAATCATAAAACGAACAACAAGCAGAGAAACCAGCAATAACAGGCAAGGCAAGAACAGCAACAGCAACAACTTGAACAACTAAGCAAACCGACATCAAAATCAAGTCAAACCCTAGACAAACACACTTGTTAGCTTATCATGTTTCCCCATGTTAAGCGTATTAATGGCAAAAGAGCCAAGAAAGGAAAATGGAAGATGAGTAGCAGCCAAAGACACAAGCAGGACGTAAATGTCTAGCACGTCTCCTTGGCAACAACAACAACAGCAACAAGCAGAACAAGGCAAAATTGGGCGTCAAGACGGCTGCCAGTTGAAAGCTCAACACAAACAAACAAACAGACAAACAAAGAGAAGCCGTAAAATATTAATAGCCAAAATACTAAAATAGCTTAAAAACGAAAAACGAAAAATGCAAAAGTAAAGAATCAAAAAATACTTTTTAGTGCGACACTATAAAATCATAAAAGGTTAAAGTTTATATAGCAGGCAAACAGACGTATATGCACGACTAAGTGTTAAACAACAGTTCAAACAAAAATACAGCATACACCATTTGACAAAAAAATTACAGAGTATAAATAAGCAAGAAAAAAAAGAAAAGAGCGTAACATAAGTAGTTTCAGCAGCTTAAACTTGAGTGTGCTAATCTTTGTGTCTTTGTCTCTCTCTCTCTCTGTGTGTGTGTGTGTGTGTGGGTGCATATCTATGTAAGTTAATCTTTACCTCAATGTTGTCTACATGTGTCACACAAAATTCTATATTAGATACAACGTCTCTTTTTACTTTTTCTGTCAATTGGCCCGCCCGCAGTTGGAGCCGCAAAAAACGTTGGCAGCAGCATTCAAAATGTTAATTTTCTAAAATTGCTGGTAACTAAAATCTTAAATTCTTTTTCATAGTCTAGACATAATTTAAGCTGCTTTTGGTTTTTTTTTTTTTAAGAATTTTTTATAGCAATTTTAAATGCAATCGCAATAAAAAAAAATTATACAAGTATCAAAGTTAAGCTCATATTTTGCATAGATTTTAAAGTCAACTTTTTGAGCTCTTTTCGACAATCATCATTATTATCAACATCAACATCATCATCAGCAACAGCAACAGCAATGGCAAAGGCAACAGCAGCGGCAAAGACATGCGGCAAACATTGGAAACAAATGCATAAATTGCCTTTCATTGACAGCACACTGATCCGATGGGCGTGGCAATTTGTCATGTTAAGCGGTGAATACAACAACAACAAAAAAACTTTCATATTGACATATTGCCAAGCGTATTTATATGGATCCGTATCCTATACTGTTTCTGATTCTCGATTGGCCACCAAGTGACCGCGGCCATAAAAATAATCAACATAAATTCTTGCCTGACCTATAGATGCGAGCAAAGAGCTGATGAGAGATGGTAATGCTAGTGGTAAGAGGGCGAATATTGTGTGCTGTGTAGTGTCGGGGGAATTTTTGTTACTGAAGCGAGACAAGAGAGAGGCATTCTGAGAAACAATAACCATAAAAATAATAAAGCAAAACAATGACTGAATATTTATGGGGCACTACGCAGGCTCCAAAAACACACACAAACACACACAGAAACTCACATACATTGCACGGTTTGAAAAACAAAACAAAAATAAAGATTGTTATGCGCCCAAATGACTGTGAAGCAAACAACGGCAACAACAACAACAGCAACAAACAAACAACAAGGAAAAGAAAAAACAATAGTTACATGAAAGCGATGGACGAGAAATGTTTGTTTCACACCCCTCTGGGCTGGCAACACACCGCCAACACTTTGTCTTCACTCTAAATGTGCAGCTGCGTCTGGCAATGTAAGCAAATCAACAGTCGACAACTGCAAACAGAGCAAAAGCCAAATGCTGTGCTGGGAATTGAAATAGGCATACGCACACACATACACACACACATACACCCACACACATACACCCACAAAATTACCACACGCATCGTTGAGTCTAATGCCTGTTACCTAGAAAAGTTGCCCCAGTTTCTAGCAGATCTTTAGACTTATTCACATTTTGGCCTATTTGTGTTAGCTTGTTATCATCCCCATCACATTCATCCCATACAACATTTATTTTTTACTCTAACAATTTTAGTTATATTCTAGCTGCTGTCTGTCCACGCTACTTTTTTGTTAACATTGTTGAAATTGACAATGCTGCTGAGCCTTTTTTTTGAAAATTTTGAAAAAAATATAAAAAAAAATTTTTTAAGGTTTAAATTTTATTTGAATAATTTTTTAATAATATTTAAGATAATAAATGCAAGCCATGCTCAATAATTTTAATTTTTTTTTTTTTTTTTGCAAAATTATTTATATTTAATTTTTGTTATTTTTTTTTTCAATTTTTTTTTTAGGATTTTTTAAAAATTTTTGAGTTGAATTTTAAAATATATTACAAAGTTATTAATGCAAATCATGCTAAAAAATTTTTAATTTTTGTTGCAAAATAAATTATTTTTTTTTAAATTTTTATGATTTTTTTTACAATTTTTTGCACAAAGTTTTATATTTTTTATTTTAGATTTATTTATTTATTTATTAATTTATTTTTTTTTTTACAAATTTTTTAACATTGTTGTAAATTTTTTTTTAGATTTACATATTTCAAAAATTTTCATATTTTTTTGTTTTTAAATTTTTGAGCTGAATTTTAAAATATTTTACAAAGTTATAAATGCAAATCCAGCTAAACAATTTTTAATTTTTGTTGCAAAATAAATTATTTTTTTTTAATTTTTTATGATTTTTTTACAATTTTTGGCACAAAGTTTTATATATTTTTTTTTTTTGATTTATTTATTTATTTATTAATTTATTTTTACAAATTTTTGAACATTGTAAATTTTTTTTTAGATATACATATTTCAAAAATTTTCATATTTTTTTGTTTTTAAATTTTTGAGCTGAATTTTAAAATATTTTACAAAGTTATAAATGCAAATCCAGCTAAACAATTTTTAATTTTTGTTGCAAAATAAATTATTTTTTTTTTTTCATTTTTTATGATTTTTTTTTTACAATTTTTTGCACAAAGTTTTATATTTTTTTTTTTAGATTTAATTTTTTTTTTATTTTTAAATTTATTTTTTTTAATATTTTGAGAAATTTTTCAAATTTAAAATTTTTTTTTTAATTTTTGTGTGATCAATTTTTATGAGTTTCTTTAAGTTTTTAATTATTTTGAAAAAATTTAAATATATAATTTTTTAAAAATCCTTTTTTATTTTTTTTAATAATTATAAACTATTGTTTTTTATGCTTTCACATATATACTAAATTTATTATATTGCGAAAGAGTATTTATTATTCGACTAATAAATGTACAAATGTGTATGCACATTTTTTTCTTGTTTATTTTATTGCATGCTTAAAACTTACACACATTTCTTTTTTTTTTTTTTCTCTCGTCTCTTTTTACAATTTGAACTAAGCCGTCAAACAACAAAAGTCACTTAGCTGTTGCATACTTTTTGCTAGCACTGTCTCTCAGTTTATATGTGTATGTGTGTGTGTGTGTGTGGTGTGTGTTTGTGTGTTGCACAAACAAATTATAGCAAAAAAAAAAAAAAAAAGTAAATAAATAAATATGCAAATGTAGTTGTTGCTGTTAATGTTGGCTGCCTTCAAAGGGGGCGCGCTGCGCTCTTAAGATTTTTCCGTTTGCGGTTTTTATTTTGATTTCAATTTTTTTTTTTATTTTTTATACATATATATATATATTTTTTTTTTTGCTGCTTCTTGTTTGGCTTTATATTTTTTTTTTTTTGTATATATTTTGTATGCTTCTGCCTAAAAGTTTCTTTATGTAAATAAGAAATTTATTTTTATGTTGGCGCGCTCGCCTAAAGTTGTAAAATTGTTTGTTGTGCGATTTGTTGTTGCTGTTGTTGCTGCTGCTGCTTGAGCTTCATCTTCATCTCTTGTCGGCTTGTTTTATTACCAAGCGCCTTAATTTAGTAGTTTGCTCTGAAGTGGCACAGTTGCTACTTGCAAGTAACTGTACTTTTGGGAGTTGCCATCAGACTCTTTGAATCAGTATCTGTTGCTGCTGCTGCTGCTTCTTGCTGCCATTGAGTGATGCCACTCTTTTTTTTTTCGTATTTTTTTTTTCTTTCCCCTTAACCTTTTGAATTTAATTTGCATTTTTATGGTACTGCGGCAGGTTAAGAATTAAGTGAGTTATGTTTATAAGCATGATGAAAATAGTAGAAGAAGTATGTAGGAAATGAATTTTTATTTTGATAAAGCAAATAATGTCATAAAAAAAAAAACAAAAAAAAATTGAAATACTTTAAGTGAAACACTGCGATTCATTTATTTATTTATTTATTATTTTCTGCATATTTTCAGTAACATTTAAATATTCAAAAAAAAAAGAAAATTCTCTTTTCTTTGTTATTTTGTAAACAATATATTTTTATTTTTATTATTATATCGTTTACATTTTTTCATATTCCATTCACAATAGAAGCAAAATCCTTCTCGAATTCATTTTCGTTAAGCATTTTGCCAAACAAATATAATTACAATTCTCAAGCATATTGTGTGAAGGTTTAAGCACCTAAAGAAAACAAAAAATTCAGGCAGCTGATTTCATTCTCATCACACGTCTGCATGTTAAAAGCACACAAAGTGTCATAGATTTCCATTTGCATACGACGACGCGTCGTTCAATGTAACTCACACACGCAAAGACATAAAATTTTGTTGCCATGCTTTGGCGCTGTCTCTGTATGAAATCGATACGCAGAGGCAAATAAATGAAGAGAAGGACTTTGGGCTCTTTGGGCTATGTGGCTCTATGGCTCATGGGCTCAGAGCTCAAATGGGCGCAATCAAAGTAAAGTAGTAAGCAGCCAGCAGGCAAAAGAGGCAAAAGTAGAAGCAGAAAACAGTAGCAGCAATTGGCACTTCATCACTTAAGCACCTGAAAAGCATTTTTCACTTTCAATTTCAACGCGGCGTGCCATAAAATCAAGCTGAATGCTGATAACACGCACACTCTCTGACAAAACACGCAAACTCAAACACACACACACACACACACAAAGAGTGAGAAACATGGACATGCAGACATACAGACAGACACATAGACATGCAGGAACTGTCAATCGAGCAGCTGTTGTGCAATTTACACGCACAGCTTCAAATTGACAGCAGGAAGACAGCAACAACAGCAACAGCAACAACAACAATTTTTTTTTTTTTTTTTTTTGCTTATGTAAAGTCACATACATACATACATATGTATGAGTATATATATATATATATATTGTATATAATTTTTTTTTTTTTTTTTTTGTCGAGTCTCTTGTACGTGTGCACTTTGAGCGCAATCATAAAAAACAATTGAAATGTAAAATATAACATTCGTTTTTTTTTTTTGTTTTGTTTTGTATTTGTTGCTTTTGTTGCCTTCTGTCACCTGGCAGCGCAAAAATGCTTGTTATTGTTGTTGTTGTTGCTGTTGTCATCGTCATGCTTTTAGCAATCGCGCGCTGATTGCGTATACGCCGAGTTATCCAAATGCACACGCAGCAATTTCTATTGTAAATTGTGCGCATTTCTCACAAGCCCAACAAAAAGGATAACCGCATATAACTGTGTATATCTGCGCGTGTGTGTGTATGTGTGTGTGTGTTTGAATGTTTGTGCCCTGCAACTGCTTCACATATTTGGCCCAAGGCTGACAAACAAATTTCTGCTGCTGCCTTTTTGTCTTTCATTCCTTTCTCTCTTCCTTTCTCCCTCTCTCTTGCACTTTCCTTCTCTTCTGAACATTTTGTGTTTTTTTTTTGTTTGGTTCAAATTTTTTTTTTTTCTTTGCTTTTTACTGCTGGTTTTGTCTGTTTGTCGCCTGAAGCGTCTGTGGAGACGCCGCTGCGACATGTTGTCAATAAATTGACAGCAATTGAAGGTTTATAAAACACTTTTGAGTCCGCCATCGAAGCTTGCTGTAACTGTAGACTCCAAGTGCCACTGTGTTACGTATGTGTGTGTGTGTGTGTGTGTCTGAAGCAAATATTTGGAAACCCAAAAGCAATAAATTTTATGGTAAAAATGATTCTGTGCACCTTGCGCCAGGTTACCTTCCATTTTTATTTTATTTCCATTTTTCAACATTTTTTTTTTTCTGTTTTTTTTTTTGTTCTCAACATTTTTCTTCATTTTTTTCTTTTTTTCTTTTTGCTTCTTGTTGTCTGAGTTTCATTTCGTTTTATTATGTGATAACCTTAAATTGATTGAAAATCGCTGCAATCGTTTTAAAATCTTAAAGGGCAAAACGTCTCTTTATAAGCAACATATCGTCTACGCATAAGATTTCATTGTTCGATTTTGTAAATATTTGCGGGTACATTGGCTCTTGCTGCTGCTGCTGCTGCTTCTTTACTTTTTCTTGGAAACCAATTTCAAAAACCAAAAAAACCAAAAAAAAAAGAAAAAAAAATTTCCAACCAAATTAGTCTCATGCTTGAAATGAAAGCGCATTTCTCTGCAGAAATCAAAGTGAGACAGAAGGTATGGCAACTAAGCAACATAGCAGCAGTATCAGTAGCAGCAAAACTCTCATTTCACTGCTCTTTAGCCTGCCCGCTCCTGCACACTTGTATAGAAGTCTCTCTGTCTTCTCTGTCTTCTTTGTATCCTCTTGTTGTCTGCTTTTGTGCTATACAGGCAACCGGATTGTAATAAGTTCCTACGAAATTAACATGTCACCGCCGAGAGACATTAACGTTAGAAGGAAGTTGCCGTTACCACAGTAGCAGCAGTAGCAGTCGCAGCAGCAGCAGTAGTAGTAGTAGCAGCAGCAGCAAATGCTCGCTGCTGGTTATGTGTACGTGGGGACTGTGTATTAACTATGTGGAACGCATGTGGATTGTATGCTGTTAACTTGCTGCTATTGCCCCTTAACATTGCCCCTCAGTGCTAACAGCTGCTGCTGTTAATATTTCGAAGTGTTTTTTCCCCCCCAATACTTAACAGTAGCAGCATAAGTTGCTATTACTGTTAACTGCAAATATTTAACATAAGTTTGCCTTATTTTGTGTATGGTAAAAATTACATCAAGATCTTAACAAAAATATTAAGTAAATATTTAATATTTTTTTTTTAAATTTAAATTTTTAAATAATTAAATAAATATTATTTTTCAAAATATTTTCTAATATTTTGAAATTAATTTTAAATTTATTTTCATTATTTTCATTTACAATTAATGCAATTCAAGAAGCTAAGCCTTTTTATCTCTAGAGTCTGCACAAGTTTCAATTACTTTTGCATAAATCAATCCTTGTTTTTTTTCATTATTTCCCTAAACACAGTTTAACTTTAGCAGCAGCGTTGCTCGTTTAGTTGTTGCTGGCACTGCCACACATCATTAGTTTGTTGCATGCTAAATTTGTATGGCATTTCCGACAATTGTAATTAATTTTGCATATTCCTGTGTTACGTTGAAAACAATTTGTGGCGCCCCAGACAAAAGTTTTTGGCCCTGCAGCCGGCAGCAGTAAAAACTTTGAAAATCACGCACAAAATATTCAACATAATAATAATTGGCAGGCCAAAAATACCTCGCAAGCTTACAACTCTCAGCTCTCATGTCTCCCTTTCTCTTCTCCAGCTCCCCCCCCCTTACGCTGCCTAAAACAAAAACAATAATAATAATTTAGCAAACGAACCGAAAAACGATTGTTAATTAAACACTCAAGTGACGCGGCGCTTGCAAAATTTTGCCACTCATTCAAAATGCATGCGAGAAATTATTAATAAGTTTGTACACACACACACACACAGACACATATATATATACATATATAATACTTAAATGTTGGTAAATCACAAAATTGCAAATATACAAATACATATACATAAACATGTGCGTGTATATGAGTTTTAGTTATGTTTGCTGTTGGGATTTACAATAGCGTTACCCCAGCTGAATAATTCATTGTATGTTTGTTTTTGCATTTAAAATTTGATATGTGCATGTGCATGTATATTTGTATTGTTGTTGTTATTGTATTTTTCGCAGTGTGTTTAGACAAATCGATTTGTATCACAAGTGCTTTAGGTTGCATTACGTGTCCAAAAGTTGACTGGCTTCATCGTCTCATATAACTGGTTGCAGCTAATACCCAAAAGGCAACGATTGCCAAGTGTTTAACAACAATAACAATAGCAACAACAAGGGCAACTATAATAACGGCATCAAGCAAAGGCTATGGTAACTAATCTAAGCAATTGCGTTGTTCTATTTGCATGCCCAAACTTGCATATTTGCACGCGTATATATGTGCGTGTGTGTGTGTTACCTCTAAGCACACACACACACACATACATACAAACATACACGTACATATTTGACTATATATATATGTAGTCACGCTATAGTTTGTTATATTTGCTAAACGCTTACTAACCTACACATATAAACACACACACACATATATAAATGGGGTAGAAGCTTCACAGCATGCTGCAATTACAGGCAGCACTCATGGTGTGTGTGTGGCATATGGCATGGGGATTGAGTTAAAAGGGAATTTAAACGGCCACGCCCACATGGGGGCCGATTTGCATGAATATTATTGAGGCGCCAAAACATAAAGCTAATTGCATGCATTCGTGCATACAAATTCTATGACAATTCGCCAAGTTTTCACATTTTTTGTAGCATACTTTTAAGCTGATATCAAAAATAAAATAAATTTGAAAGAAAATTTGTATACTAATAATTGTTGCTAAATTTAATTTAAATTAATGAAAAAAATTTAAATAAAATACAAAATATTTCAAAAAAATTAAATTATATATTTTTTTTAAAAACATATTTTTTTTTATATATTTTATAATTATTTTTTTTATTTATTAATCAAAATTTGTTAATACTTTGCAGCGTTACTGCAGCGAAATAGTTTTGCAGAACATAATTATTATAGCCGGTAAAGTTGACCAGGTTGGTAAGCGCTATTCTACGCCAATGTTATGCCAGCATTTTGGCCAAATTGCCAAATGTTTTGCGTGTATTTGTGTGTGCATGTGTGTGGTACACACACACACATATATACAGTGAAGTCTGCAACACCTCGCACTTAGCTTTGCTCTTCGTCGTCGTTGTCGTTGTTGTACAGTGGTTTTGGTTTGTTGTTTTGTTTGTTTCTGTTGTCTGGCTCCTCCACTTGTTTGTCATTTGTTTGCAGATTTTTGTGTAGATTCTGTGGCTGCTTTGCCGCTTGTTTAGTTTATTTATTGTTGGCCTTGTCGTTTTCAACGTTCTTGTTGCCTGCTTATATATATTGTTGTTATTGTTGTTGTTGTTCTGCTTGTTGTTGTTGCTGCTGCTGCTGCTGGCAAGCTGTGTCAAGGTGCGCCACAGGAGAATCATAATTCCTTTATTTTTTATTTTTGTTATTTTATTTTTTTTTTTAAGCTTGAGTAATGTTTATGCGGCCTTGCGACTGGCAGCGGCTCAGTTTTTTGGTGGCATTGTAAATAATGAAGACTTTAAGCTGTGCGAAATTAGCGCGATTTTCTCATTGTTGTTGTTCTTGCTGTTGTTGTTATTGTATATGTGTGTGTGTGTGTGTAAGTTCTGTTGTTGTTTGCATGACGCTGACGCATAATGAACTTAATTCGGTTGCGTAATACTGGCCACAGATGGGGTCCCACCCCATATACTCATATTTCTCACACAGAGTTATTCTGTTGAATGCAAATATTTTGATTAACATATGCAAGATTAAGTACGAATAATGAAAATGTATTTAGTGTATATATATATATGTGTGTCTGTGTGTGTGTGTGTTGTAACATATGTGCCATAACAATTTTGCTTGTAATAATGTTTTGTTATTAATATTTGATGAATATGCATAAATTTGTCATGGTTTATTTAGCATAGGCAAACAATATATAGAACAGCAATAGCAGTAACGAAATGTAATTGGCAACAATTACAATGTGAATTTCAGGCGATAAGAATCAAATAAACAAACAAAATTTGTTTCATATTCATTACAAAAAAAAAAAAAAAACAAATAAAAAAAACTTTAATGTGAAATTTAAGAAAAAATTTTTGTTATATGAAAAATTGATTGTTAAGCTGCTTAAAATTATTTCTATGCTTTCACTTGCAGACTAAAAATTTTGCCAGACCACAAAAGTTAAGCACACTTGACCCGATTTTCAAAATAATCTTTGTCTGCTTTTGGAACCTAACCCCAACACGTTTACCATGACAACAAACATTTTTTCATAGCTTCGTTTTACTTGATTTCTGTTGCTGTTTCTTGCTTTTCTTTTTTCTTATTTTTTTATTTTTTTTTTTTGCCCCTGACCCTAGGCATAAGACATTTGAAATGCATTTTGTTTTCATTCGCAAAAACAAACAAAATATTATGACTATGACTTTTCTTTCTGTTTTGTTGTTTTTCTTCTTGTTTTTTGTTTTTTTGTTTTTCATGCATTTTCATTTTCACTTAACAATTTTCATATAATTTTACTTTTACTTATATTTATATTTATATTTATATTTATTTTTATGTGTTGACACGAGCTGCCTATTATTTTTCCCTTTTTTCTCTTTTGCTCTCTATCTTTATCTCTATGACTGTTTGCATCTTTTTCTTATATTTTTTTTTGCATTTGTTGTTGCCGTTGCGTGTCAACTTTTATATGTATATTTTTTTTATTTTTTTTTGTAAATTTAATTTTGTATTTTGCCCAAGTCGTATACATATTTGAGATTTCTTTAGGACAGCGACAGAGCGAGCACTCTCTGGCAGTTTGTGGTAAGTGTGTGTGACTCTTGTGTGTATGTGTGTGTGTGTGTGTGTGTGTGGCTTAGACAACTCTTCTAGCACTATTCCACTGGCACGTTTGCTGTCTGTTATCCTGGCAGTGGCCTTGCTGCTGCTGCTGCTGATGCTGCTGTTGTTGCTACTGCTGCTGCTGTCTCACTGAATGCTTGGAACTGATGTCGTTGTCGCTTTCCCCATGTCGACGTTTATTTATGCAAATTTAATTTCCATACTAAACGTTCTATGCGTGTATGTATATATCTATCTCTCTCTCTCTCTCTCTCTCTGTCTCTTTTTACGTGTGTTTGTGTGTTATGCCATTGTGTTTTGTGTGAATAGTACAAAAATTCACTTTACTTTTGCCCAGTTGCCTTGGTTTTACTTACTCTTTGTTGTTGGCTGCCAGCAACATACAAAAAAAAAAAAAAAAAAATAAATAAAAAAAAGGAAAGTATTTTTTTTTTTTTTTTTCCTTTATTGCTTTTTATCAGAGCTGATAAGTGAGTGGGAAGCAACTTTCAGTATGCATACACCGCATGCCTGCCTGTCTGTCTGTCTTTCCTTCCGCTTTGACTATCTGCCACTGTCTAACTGTATTCGTGCTTTGGGAAGGCAATTTTATTATGATGCGGCCTTAAAATTGTTTGCTTGCTAATAGAAAATGATTTTTTTTTCCGCGCACTTCATTTGCATTCTTTGGCCAAAAGGGAGCAATGCCCTTAATTAAGTAGCAACAGAGACACATTGCGAGTGACAGAGACAGAGATATAGAGAGATAAAGTAAGCAATGAGCGTTGAGTAAAACTGTCGACAGTTAAGCTGCTGCTTCTGTCTGTCATCATATGTGCTTGTTCAGCTGCTGAGCTGTGTCGCATCATCAGCTAATCTCAAATTTCAAGCAATTTTTTTTTGTTCTTGTTTTCATTTCAAATTTTTTTTTCTCTATTTTTTTTCTATTTTTTTTTTTTTTTTGTTATTTTTATTTTAGTTTCTATGCTCGCTTTCATTTGTGTTCCCTTATGTCCTTTTTTTTAGGTTTTATTTTTTTTTTTAGTCAGCAGTCAGTTTTTTTTTTTTATGTAAATATCGCCCAAAGGCAGATAAAACATTTCTAGTTTTTTTTTTTTTTTTTTTGGTGTGTTGCTGCTTCTTGAATTATTGGCAAGCATACAAAAGCCGTTGGCAAGCTAGGCGCAACCACCTACAGAAAATCATCCACTCAACCACTGAAGCAGCCACAATACATACATAGAGAAAGAGAGAGAGAGAGAGAGAATGAGAGATACTCACAGTCGTATTTCTATTGACCAGACAAAAGTTTTCATTTGGCCCATTTTGTGGTGCACCGCCCGCCCTAACGTTTCAACGTGGTTAGTTTCATCATTTTGCTTCAACTGCCACAAAAAAAAAATATAGGAATAAGAAGAAAGAACAAGAAAAAAAACCTCAACGCAATCGAATGTGTTTTCAAAAGCAGCTTGTCATCAATTTTGTACAAACAAAAAAAAAATAACAAAAACAAAACCACAAATTTGTTTAACATACTTTTTGTGCGACAGGCAGCAAGTGCAAAGAGCAGCAAAAGGACACAGCGAGAGAAAGAGAGAGAGAGAGATAAATGAAGAAACGTATGAATATTGTATACAAAAAAAAAAAAAAATTAAGGATTCATCAGCTACATCAATAAAAGAAAATAAAAAGAGTGAGAAAAAAAAAAACAAATAACAAGAATTTCCCCATAAGTTTTTAACAAGCAAAATAAAAGAAAATAACAAGCAGCAGCAGCAGCAGCAGGAGAACAACAATAACAATCAAATATATTAAATGATTACAGCGAAAAAATCTTTGCTACCAAAGAAACGCAGTAGTAGTTGTAGTTGTAGTAGTTGTAGTAGTAGTAGTAGTTGTAGTAGTAGTAGCAGTAGTAGCAGTAGTAGCAGTAGTAGCATGAGCAGCAGCATAGAAAGAAAAAAAAACTAAAGAGAACTCAATGGATTAGCAATTATGTGAGTTTTCGCTGAGTGCGTTGTAGTCTGTCGTTGTTGTTGCTGTTGTTGTTGTTGCTGTTGTCGTTGTTGTTGCTGTAACTAATAATTCACAAAGACTAATGAGCTCTCTTGGCTAAGCTGTTGATGCTGTCTATGCTGTTCTGTTCTCTTCTCTTCTCATTTGTTCTGTGTTTTGTACACATTGAACTGCCTCTGTCTCTATAGTTGACGATTATGTGTATGTGATCATATGACAGTTGCTACGCAATAAGCGAAATGCACACACACACACACACAGAGAGAGAGACACACAGACATAGACAGTAAATGAAACACATCTGATGTCAGATGAGTTTTTGGCTTCCTGTTTTGTTTTGTGCGCTCGTGCCAGCGCCAGCGGGAAACTTTAAACACACATATCCTGCAACAAATTTCGAGGGTTTGCTTTAAGCCGGCATGTGGTCTGTGCAGACTGAATTGGCTAAATAAAAAAAAAAGCGCAAAAAACAGCAACAACAAAATGGCAGCAGTAACATCTGTGCGAGCATTTAGACAGCAAACGAATTCGTCCTTGCAGTCGCACGTCCTTTTTTTTTCTTATTTTTTTTTTGTTTGGTTGTTTTGTTGCCTTTTGCAAAAAGTTATCAACGCGCCATTTTTGCTGCTTGAATTAATTTTCGAGTGCAGGCGGCAAACAGCAAGCAAGCAAGCAGCAGTCGCAAAAGATGGAACGGATGTTGCTGCCATAACGCAGAGCAAACCGGAAGCAGCCATAGAAGCTCCTGTTTGCCAAGCATTGCCATCGTCGTCCTTGTCGTCGTTGTCGTCGCTCGTCGTCGCGTGAAAAGAGCTTGGCTAAAAGGATTCCGCCACAATTTGTTTGATGTTTGCTACGTGTTTTCAAATAATTCTTCAGTTTTATGCTGTTTACTGTTTGCTGTTGTTGTTGTTGCTACACAAGCTGCGACAGTTGCTGGCCAAAAGTGTGGCGAATGCTCTGTGGATATTTTAAGATATATTTGTTCTTCTTCTTGTTCTTGCTCTTCTTCCTTTTGCAAGTAGTTTTTTTTCTTTCTTTCTTTTATTTTTTTGCAACGTTTTGTGCGGCCAAAGTTGTGATAAGAAAATCATGTTTCTTTGCAACTAAATAAAAACTGAATTATCTATTGAGAAAACTTGTTATTCAATGCTATACAAAATTCTTTTTATTATAGTTATAAGAAACTATAACTGAAAATCAGCATAAAGAATTTTATTTTATTTGAAAAAAATTGTAAAAAAAAAAATAAAAAATAAATGAAAATTTTTATCATATTTCTCATCGCATTTCAAATGCAAATTTACGCTGCAAACAGTTGAGGAAAATTAAAACTAAACAGTTAGTAAAAAAAAAAAAACAAAAAAAATTGTTGGAAAATGTAGAAGAAAAAAAATGAGAGAAAAGAACAAGAAAAAAAAGAAAAAGAAAATGAACATTAGATATAAGTTGGCCAGTTTGCACTTGCGGCTAATAAATGGTGTGAAATTTCCATAAAATAAAAGTAAACGTAAAAAAAAGAAGAAAAGTAAATGCACACACAGCAAACACACACACAGACACACACACACAGACACACACACACACAAAAGGAAGGCAAACATAGACGCACATATAAGCATTTACACACAATGAGCCGGAAGACTGCTTATGCGTATGTTTGTGTGTGTGTGCTACGGAAATAGGAAGTAGTAAAATCTCTAATAGGAAAAGAAGGCGAGGCTGACAGCCACACAAAACTAATTTCCCCAAGGCGCTGCAGCTAAAATAACAAAAATAAAAACAAATAGAAAAAAAGGGCAGAGTAAGAGAGAGAGAAAAAGAGAGAGAGCAAGAGAGAGAGAAAGAGGGAGAGAAAAGAAGATCAACTGACCGACAAAAGCAGCAAAACGACAGACAGACAAACAGACGCAGGCACAATAAATTTTAGCAGGGCAGGATTAGCAACTTGTTACAGTGTCTGTCAGCTGTATGTGTAAAGGGCAGAGAGAGAGAGTGAGAGAGAGAGAGTGAGTGAAGTATAAGATGATGGGCTATAATGCGCTATAGTTCAGACATTCCTTTTGCCTGTTCATCTCAGCATTTCTATTGCTTGCTATATGATAATAAGCAATATCTTTAAGCCATATAAATAAACAGTTAGGCAAGCTATTTACTTTCAGTCTGCGTTAAGTTATTAATATTAAATTAATTAATTGTATTATTTAGCCTAAAACTGCAGACAATAAATTTATATACATTTTTTAAAGAATTTTTTTTTTTTTATAAATCAAATAAAATAAGAGAGAAAAAAAAATTATTTATTGCTTTTCAATTATGAAAAGTTCAAAACTGCATTAAATTTCATTTCCGTTTCATGTTACAAGTCGCTTGTTATTGTTATTGTTATTTATGTTGTTGTTTTTTCTTTATTGTTTTTTTTTTTTTTTGCTATTACGTGAGCTGTTTTTACGCCTCAGAAAGCGACGAACAAAAAAGAAAATAAACAAACAAATGTCAAGGCATAAAAAATGTGAACTCACACACAAAAAGTATGGGTGAAAAACCACTACAAAATCAGCAGGCAGCGAGTGTCAGAGAAAGAGAGAGTGAAAGAGAGAGAGGAAGGTTGAGCTGAGCTAAGGTAAGGGAAGTTAACATTAATATACGTTGAAGTATACTTATATATACATGCATGTCTGTATGTCTCAATGTCTCTCTGTCTGTCTTGCTTGCTGCTAGTCTGTCTGTCTGTCTCTCTCTCTCTCTCTCTCTCTCTCTGTCAGTACTGTATATATATATTAGCTTCAATTCGTCACTTGGCTGTTAAGGCAGCTGATGTTGTTGCTGTTATCGTTGTTGCTGTTGCTTTTGCGGTTGTTATTGTTGTTGTTGTTGTTACTGACGCGTCGTCGCGTCCTCGTTTCGTCTTGGCTAAGTGTTATTAAAGCCCACTGACGACTGTCGCTCGATGTTTCTCCACTCACAACTTACGACTTACGACTCAGGACTCACGACTCTGACGACAGACAGACAGACAGATTTGCTGACTGTCTGCATTGACGTTGTGGCTGCCTCTTAGCCATAATTGTTGCTTTACTTAGCCAATCTCATTCCATAACTACCTTTACATATTCTTTGCACTTACCTCTGTTTTCCCCCTAACCACACATTTTCATTATCCACACACACACATACATATACATCTTGTTGTTGTTGTCGTGCTGCACCTTTTGCGCTTTTGCCTGTAGTTTATTTCATTTGTCTGCTATGCCACTCGGCAGCATTTTCACTTATTTCTCTTACATTTTTGTTGCTTTTATGACTTTTGGCTTTTAGTGGCCTCTTAAGAGTGCCACAGTGTATGTGTCTGTGTGTGTGTGTGTTTGCGGTGGCGTATGAGTAATGTCCCAAGGCAACATGCCACAAAAGGAATGCAACAATAACAACAACAACAATTACAGCAAAAGCAGCAACAGTAACAGCAAAAACAACAATAAACAAAAAAAAAAAATGAGTAGCTGCTGTATAATATTACTTATACGCACATTATTCCCGTGTTGCTAATAAACACCTTGCGGGCATATCAAAAATTATTCAACTTCATATAAAATAAAAACAAGCAGCAGCAACAGCAGCAGCAACAGCAACAGCAGCATGAGTCGTTGAGTCGCTAAGTCGTTTTGCGCTGCTGAGTCGAGTAAGCTAAATTAAGTGAATTTATCGAGAGCAAGCTCAAAGAGAGAGAAAGAGAGAGTGAGAGAGAGAGGTAGAGAGCAGAAGTCAAAATGGGCTCTTTGACAAATTAGTTTGCTTGAGTATGGCATTTATATGAGTCTCACTCTCTCTCTTCCTCTCTCTCTCTCTCTCTCTCTCACTCTCTTCCTCTCTCACTCTCTCTCTCTCTGTGTGTGTGCGACATTTTTAATTGCATTTTAGTGGGCAAAAGTTATGCGACTATAAGTGCAAACAGTGTTTAAGCTCTTCATAAATTAGAATTTATGTTTATTATTATTATTATTATTATTATTATTATTATTATTATTATTATTATTATTATTATTATTATTATTATTATTATTATTATTATTATTATTATTATTATTATTATTATTATTATTATTATTATTATTATTATTATTATTATTATTATTATTATTATTATTATTATTATTATTATTTATTATTTTATTTATTTTTTTTTTTTTTTTTTTTTTATATGCCTATGAGATATGACGTTGACGCAGCATACATAATTTAGGCATTTAGAAGCTACAGCATTTTGTATGATATTGAAAACACAACACAAAAAAATTAACAATTTTTAACCGAGACATTTTTTTTTTTTTTTTTTAACAAATTTATGCAGTAAAATTTCTAGTAAAAACAAGTAAGAAAGTTATAGTCGAGTGTGCTCGACTATATAATACTCGGTGCCCAAAGTTATATTATATATTTTAAAAAAAATTTAAAAAAAAAAGAAAAAAAAAATCGCCTCGAGAATCGAACCGCGGACCTCATGCACGCGAGTTCAACCCTCTAACCACTGAGCCACGCTCTTCACAAGTGTGAGAAACACTGAGTAAATGTTGCCGTCGTTTGGGGTGAGAACAGCAAGCAAGCGTACGCCTCTCAACTTTTGAAATTTGAAATGTGAATAACTTCCATGTTTATTATCCGATCTGTACCAAATTTGTACACAACGTCCAGATAAACATATTCTAACTTTGTACCAAAATTCAGTGCTGTAGCTTGTCTGGGTTTGCTTAAAATCTTTTTTTTCGATTTGTGGAGGCGGAGGGGGGCGTGGCAAAAATCCAAAATAAACTTGATCTGCCTGCAAACACTATGCAAAAAAAATGAAGTCTCTATCTCTTATAGTCTCCGAGATCTGTGTGTTCATACGGACGTACAGACGGACAGACGGACAGACGGTCAGACGGACATGCTCCAATCGACTCGGCTGTTGATCCTGAGTCAGAATATATATACTTTATGGGGTCGGCCACGCCTCCTTATGGGTGTTACATACATTTGCTCTTGTCACTAACCCAATATACTCTTGGTACCCAATGGGCACCGAGTATAAAAATAAAAAATCTATGTAAATTTTTCAAGCCACACATGTATAAAAGAGTTGCTGCTCGTTGAAATAAGCATATGGCATGTAGTAATAATTTGCAGCTGCCTTTTAACTCATCTTTCTATAGAAAAATGTTTCACTATTTCATTCTTTTTTTTTTCAGAATTTGCATAACAAATTTATTATCAGATTTTTGTATGTGGTTTGAGTTGAACAAGTTTTCATTTGGAGTAAAACATTTTAATGGCAATTTTCACATCAACAGCCTGAGCTACACTTGAATTATCTTGTGAGTTATTATAATATAAAATGGGCGCAATAACAACAACAGCAACAACAGCAGCAACAACAGCAAGTTTAACTAATCTGACAAACAACAACAGCAACTAAGAGAAAGAAGCAACGAGTAACAGCAACAAGCAAAAACACGAAGCACATGTCACTGGCACAGATTGAACAGATTTCACAACGAGAACGTCAACATAATGCATATGAGCATATTTACAAAATATATATATCTATATATATATATTCACATATAGCTAAAATAATGTTTTGCAGCTAGTGTTTAGAAAACGAAATATGCCAACATAACACACAGAGACACATGTATATAAATTTATATGCATGTGTGTGTGTTTATGTTTGTATGCTCGTCACATGTGCACTTGAGCTCTTGAGAAATTAATTTCAAGTGGAAATATTATAGCAAAAGCAAAGGCAAACAAATAAACAAAATATTTAGAAGTTGCGCCAACAGGCGGCTGAAGATACAGACGACAGCTGTAAATTTTGATAAGCACCATGACAAGCAAGAGAGAAAGAGAGTGAGAGAGAGAGAGCTGAGGCAGCTGCACATACCTCTATGAGTGACATGGCTTAACATTGCTTAAGAGAAATGTGTGAAGTGTATGCATGAGTGTGTGTAGCTCTACGTCTGCGTGTGTCTGTGTGTGACTGCAATGTTAGTATATATTCATATAATAGAAAAATTAAGTTTTCAACTTAGAAGCTTAGCCATAATATAAACTGACTAAATTCTAATCATCATAAGCAGCATAAATATATATATATATATATATATATAACAAAATTATTCTATATTTTCTTCATTTTTGTTTTTCATTTTCATTTTCTATTTTGCTTTCATTTTTGTTCTTATGCTTATAGCTTTATTTAGTATCTTATAATCTAATTGACGCCATGAATTCAAATAAAAATGAAAATAGAAAATCGAAAATAGATAATAGAAAAAAACGAAAACGTATTTCACAATGTCAAAGGTCATCGAATTTGCTTATTCTAATGCGAAAAAATTAATGAAATTATTTTTTTTTTTTTTCCTTTTTTTAAATCACTTTACAAATTGTCAGCGACAAAAAAAAAACAAAACAAAACGCGAGGGAAAAGTGAAAGAAAATAGCAAATGAAATATGCCACAATGTTGTTGTTGTCAGCAGCAGCAGCAGCAAAATATCGATGAGATTTTTTTTTTTTTTTTTTTTTTTGTTATCATCTCAATGCTGCTGTCATCCTCGCACATTGAATATCCAAACCAACTTGGGGGAATTGAGTATCGTATATCGAGTATCATCGCGTGCAAAGTCTTCAGATTCACAGCATTGAGCTCTGCGCTCTGCGCGCTCAGTTGTGAGCCAGCCCTATACAGTTTTTTTTTTTGTAAGTCTTAAGCATTGAGCATCCGACTTGAAGGCAATACAATGAGCAACGAAGCGTTTGTATATTTCATTTACCATGAAGCACTTACGTATTGCTAGCAATTTTTCTGCATCAAATGAAATTGAAGGTTTTTTTTTTGGTTTTTTTTTTGTTATTTTTTCGCTGCTGTTGGTCTGCTGGCTGACCTCCTGCCTTCTGTCTGTGCTTGTTTCCTTCTTTTACTCATGGCAATCGTTATCAATATCCTGGCAAGGAAGCGAGAGCCAATCAACAAGAAATACATTTACTCACTTTTCTGTTTTTTTTTGCTTTGCGCTTTTTATGAAATCTCGCATGCTTCATTTCTTTGGGCATAAAAATGCGAAAGAATAAAAAAAATAACAAAAATATTTTGAGGCGTGAGTAAAGTAAAGTAAAGTATATTCAGAAAATATGTAGGGGAATATAAGAAAGCATGGGGCGTGGTTATTCAACGCCCATACACACACAGACACACACAGTCAACGCGGTAAACATTTGTTCATTTTCGTTTTCATGACAATATTCATATTAGCGGCTAAATTTACGCTCACTGCAAAAAGAGAATGTGAAAAAAAGAAAACAGAAGCCTAAAAGAGAATAAGAATTGCTTGAGCATTCGTCCATGATGATGATGATGATGATGATGATGATTTCCAATCTGCATTTTGTGCTAGCATTTGATGTGCACATTGTCTGTACTGTCTGTCTGTCTGTCCGCGCTGTCTATTCTGTCTGTTACTGCCTGTCCAATTGTCGGTTTATTTGTTTGTGTCTGCAAGTATTTTTGTTACCAGTTGAAGTTACCGAAATGAATTTGTAATACATCCAATCGCAGTATTATTTATAACGCATTTGTGCTGATGATTTTGTTTTTTTTTTTTCGTTTTTGTATTTATAGCATTGTGCTGAGATTTATTTTTATTGCCAAGTTATTACGCATATCGATATGGTAATAAATTTTCTTTTTCGCTTCAGCGCCAAAAAAAATGCTTGCTATGCTCAAGTGTAAGCTGAAAGCTGAACGCTCAAACATTTACTATGAATGAAACTCATATGCCTTACTCTCTCTCTCTTTCTCTCTCTCTCACTCTCTCTTTCGCTCTCTTTTTCGTTGATTTCAAGCACAAGAGTCAAATTTTCCTGAAGTGGATTAAATTTTATGTATATTTATATATATTTTTTTTTGCTAGCATTTTTCTCATCATTTTTTTTTTATTATTTATTTTCATTTTTCTTTTCTGGTTTTTTGTATTTTTTATTTTACTTCTTGTTGTTGTTATTGTTGTTGTTGTATATTCCATTTTATGGCAATGTTATTGTTATGCCAAGTTTTTAAGCAATGGCAAAATGCGCTTTGAGACATTTTGTTGCCAATTCGGCAAACTCAACTCTCTTCAAAATAGAAATTTTCCAATTGGCCAAGTTATTGCATTCAGTTTTTTTCTTTCTCTCTACTTGACTTTCGTTTAGAGTTTGCTCTCTAGAAAAAAAAGTCATTGAACTAACAATTTGATTTCGTTTTTTTTTTCCTGCAATTGTCAGTTGAATTTCTCTATATATGTGTGTGTGTGTGTGTGTTATATTTATTGTTGTCGTTGTTATTGTTGATTTTGGCTATTCTTATTTTTGGCAATAATTTAAATAGTATGAAAATCGTTTTTGTTGTTTGCATTTATTTGACTTTTCCTAAATTAATTGCATAAATTTCCAATTCAATAGTTTTCTCATCTCTCTCACACACTCTCTCTCTCTCTTTCTCTGTCTCAGTGTTAAGCATCAGGCACAAAGAAATAAACAATAAGATTTATATATCAATGTGTTGAGCAAATTATTAACACATTTCTGGCAAATCTGGCAGTAAATAAATTTTAAATACAATGCCAAACAATGCAAACAATAGACACTTTAAGCCATCAACATTCTCTCTCTCTATCTCTCTCAACATTTATGACTTTTGACAAATTTCTCTTTATGCATAAATTTTATAGAATTTTCATTTTCATTTTCCTTTTCTGCTTATGCTGTGATATTTTAATAGCAATTAATACTCTGTATGATGAATGCTAACATTACGATAACAGACTGAATAAAATGAAACTAATTTAAATTCATAGAGTAAATATTTAAAGATAAATTAACAGAAATTTAGAGTAGCATAAGCTAAGCGACAAAATAAATTGTTGAAAATTTTTAATGAAATTAGTCACGCAATGGAAATTATTTAATGCTTGGATTTTCTTTTGATAAAACTTAGATAATAATGCCATACATTCATTAAGCTGTTGCCAGTGATAATCGAATATAATATTAATTTCTATGCACATAACTTATAGTTATAGATATATATATAGATACTGTATATAATGAAATCTTGAAATCTTCTTGTTTTCATTATGCTTTCAATACATTTTCTATCTATCTTTCTTCGTCTGTGTTTTACTTTCTCTCTTTAAGCTTAGTTACAAAACATTTTGCATTGAACATTTATTAATGTGACCAATGCCCAAATGTCTAATTAATTTGCCAGCCTATGGCCAACAGATGTGCATGTGTGTGTGTGTTAATAATAAGCGTTATTGCAATATCAATGATCATTACCTTGTATTACGTATACTAAAGTCTTCATACAATTGTAATATACAATATTTGGGTAAAGGAAATTACGTTACTGAAATCGAGCAGCGCTCAATGAACTCTTGACCTTATGCGAACAATTTTACCACATTTTGTGGAGCATAACTAAATTTCAATTAGTTGCGAGAACACAAACACAAGTTGTAAATATATATCTATATATATATCTATATATACTTGTATATATAGATGGTATATTCTCCAATGAATGTGCTGTTCATTGTGGCCATAGATTTGAATTAGTTGTTGTAGCAAGTGAATGAGAATGTACGATATTAATGCGTAATTATGCTAACAAGTCAATGGGTAATGGCTGCCATGGCCATGGCCAAGACCAAGACCACGACCATAACCATAGTCATAGACATAGTCAATGCCAGGGACAGCAAAAGCGACAAAATGCACTTGCTACTGACTGCCGCACGCGTCTAAATCAGTTTAATTATAAAAGATTAACAAGAAGTGTATAAGGAAGTGTCTGTGTGTGTGTGTGTGTGTGTGTGAGTGAAATGGCAATAGTAGTAGAAACATTTCCTATTGTCTGTTTTGTGCTTTTGCCTTAATTGAAATTCCACACGAACTCAATTCAAATCCAATAACACAATGCAACAGCAAACGGAACTTGATTAGAACTAATCCCAGATGATTAACGAAAATGCGCGTGAAAGTGTTGTGTCTGGATTTCGATTTATCCGGCCTAAAGGCACATAATTCAATGTGGCTTAAATAATGTTGTATTCTTCTGTCTGTTGCCGTCGCTGCTGCCTTGCTGTTGCTGCTGTTGCTATTGTTGTTTGCCATTGCTTTGCGTGTGTCAATATTGAAGGAGTGAATGTTGTGTATACGTTTTTCTTTGTATATTTTGCCCATTGCGTGTATCTGTATAAACGTGTGTATGTATATCTGTGTGTTACTGTGGTGTGCGTGCGGAATTCAATAAAAATTCTAATGGCTTTCTGATGATAATCTCATGGCTGCAAAATCAAACAGCAAACGTTGCCCTGACAATATTTGCACTTTGGCTTTACCATCGATGAGTTTTGGGGCCCTCAACGTTTTATTTCTGCTTTATTTTCATTTTCTAGCATTTTTTTTTTTACCATTTTTTTTTTGTGCCTTTTTTATAAATATTTGCTGCGCTCAATGCTGCTGTCAACTAGACAAGAACTTCGATTGAATTCCTTTATCGCTTGTACCGGCTTTTTTTTTTTTTTTTTTTTGTTTGTCAGACTGTTTGACTTACTGACTGTTTGTCTGTCTTCGTGTGACGCTGTATGTTTGTTTGACTCTTGCGACTCCAACTTCACGCTTCGTTAACTGTAAATTCCAGGCAAGCAGAACATACGTTCAACTTGCTTGCTCTCTCTCTCTCTCTCTTTCTCACACACTCTTACACTCTTTTTCTTTCTCTTTATTCACAGTTTTTTTATTCTCTCTCTCTCTCTCTTTTGTATCTACCTTTAGCTCTCTGAGTGAGTCAGTCAGTCAGTCTGCCTTTAAGGGGCTTACATATTTGTTAATACCTATATCCTTGGACAGACTGTTAAATTCGATTGGCTTTCATCCTATTTGCCGCATTTGCTGCTTGGTTAGATTTTTTCATTTCACTTGCAGTTCTTTTTGTTGACTTCCTTAAATCTCATTCTATAGCAACTCCTCGAACTCTTCTAACTCTCTTTCTCTTTCTCTTGTCTGTAGAACTCTATGTAATTCGCACTTTGACATTTTGATTGGCATTGACAACACACTTTTGTTTGCAGGAATTGACTTTCACATTAGATTATTGCTTGTTCTATTTCTTCTTGTTGCTGTTGCTATTGCTGTTTGTTATTGCCGTAGTTTTACGTTTCGCAGCTCAAATCGAATAAAAAGAAAAATAACACAAAACTGCTTTAGCTTTAAGTTTCATTTACTACAACACTGCGTATGCGCAATATTTTTTTTCTTTTTTGCATTTTATTTTTTCTTCTGTTTGACTTTTAATTTCACAAAATATCCTCTGGTTACAGGCGTCTGGATAGCATTGTAATTTAGCGCATGAACATAAAGAATAAGTTTTTCGCATTTGTTAAAAAATATAAAAAAAAATACAAAAATCAGTTTTGATATGTGACATTTTAATTGAAAATATTTTGGATAGCATGAAATCTTTTTTAAAGCTGTGCGCAATCCATCAAGCTTCTTTGCTCTTTTTCATTTAGCAAAGTTTTTCATATATTATTTCACATGTCTCTAACACGTTCTCTATTTTTTTTTCTTTTAACTATTTGCTTGGACTTTGTGTAGTTACAAGTTTAACATACTTTCAACCACTAACTTGACCCATATAACTTTCACTTTATCGCAATCAGTTTTGCCACTTGCCGCATGTCGCATGTATCATCATGTATGTTCGTAGCGTTAAAAAGTCCACCAAAAAGTCATTAAACTTGAACTCGAAAACTTTTTGCTATGGGCAAAAACTCAACTGAACTAAACTAAACACAACTTTGATGCGTTTGCCTTGCAATGGCATTCAATTTCATTTCTTGGCACAAAATAACTGCAGGCAAACAAATTGCTAAACACAAACACACACACTGAGAAATTGTTTGTGTGGTTAGTGAAGTGTCTGAAAATTGCCTGCTAAACATTCAAACAAATTAGCGACTAAAGTTTTTGGTTTGAGGGGCACCACAGCAATGGCAATTAAAAAAAAAAAATAAAATAAAAACAACTCTGAAAACGCTTTTAAACAGAAATCAGAAATTAGAAGAAAATAAGAAAAAACTAAAATAGAAGTAAGCTGAAGTTAGCTCTGACTGTCCAAGAGTTTTAGCTTGGAGTTTTTAGCAGTTACTTTTATTTTTTTTTTTTTGAAGCTAAGCTAGTCTCATATTCAATTTGCTGCTGCTTTTAATTTTAATGAGAGCCAATTAAAAGCAATGCTTGCTATTAGCGCTACCATCTACTGTCCTCTCTATCTACTCTCTCTCTCTCTTAGTCTTCGCGGTCGAAATGTGCACACGCACACACAAAACAAATTGTCGTGTTGTGTGGCCCCCAAATGTCTAAGAAAACAGCCACACAGCAATCTTAAGCAGTTTTCTGCTTTTCTAATTGCTCTTGCGAAACTACAAATTCCTCATATAATTTCTACACTCTCTCTCTTTCTCTCTCTCTCTCTCTCTCTATATACACATACAGAGAGCAGGTCAGGGCAGAGTTGAAACTGGCAAATACGAAACGAAATGAAAGACAATTTCTTGTGTCTTAAAACAAAGTCGACAAAAGCGACAAAGCGAAGATGATGCCAAAATGGAAAAACATTGTGAAATGAGAGAAAATTGCGAAAATTGAGTAAAATGAAAATAAACGCACCTGTAATGCTCTCTTTCTCTCTCTCTCGAGTCTTAAATATACACCTGTCTAATAAGCTCTTCATTCTCTTCATTCATTTCATTCAATTAAACTACTTAAATTTAATGCGCTTAATTTACTTAACATCTGAAATCAAAAGTGCAATGAAACATTTTATTAACACAATATTGTGTTTAAATTTTAAATAATTTAAATTTAATATTTAATTATATTCAAATATAATTAAAATATTTAAAGTGTTTTTTTTATAACACAGCAAAATGCAAAATATTTTTTAGTTAAAATGCAGATAAAATTATCGCAATTATTAATTGATTTTCACACACATACACACAGCAGTGTAATTAGCTAAATTTAATATTAATTATAATTAATATAAATAAAAATGCTTTTATCTTAATGACTTGTTAAATGTAAACATATATAAATAAATATACATAGATTCTTATATTTGTCGCAAACATTGCACAATTTTCGCATATAGTTTACCATTGAATTTTGGCTAGTGCAATGCTAGAAAATTGCTGGCGGCCACGACACGAATTGCCATTTATTTGTACGTACTAGTATGCGTGCATGTGTGTGTGTGTGTGTGTGTATACATGTGTGTGTCTATTTTCTGCGTTTTCTGTTTGTTCTATATCTTGTATGTGTTTGTGTGTGGGTATGTGATATATTCTGCCTGCAAGTGCACAAAATTAAATGGGTTTTTCATATACCATACATAAAATTGTACATACGTATGTATATCTAGTATATACTCATGCATATAAATATGTTTATATTGCAAAATGACAGTTAGCTTATCGTACTTATTTTCTATACCACTTGAATATTGCGTATAAGAATTCTACATATAAATTTAAAATAGAAAATTGCTTATTAAAAACTTATTGTCAGTTATATAAAATATTAAAGTTTATATTTATTTATTTATATATTTATATATTTATATATTTATATATTTATATATTTATATATTTATATATTTATATATTTATATATTTATATATTTATATATTTATATATTTATATATTTATATATTTATATATTTATATATTTATATATTTATATATTTATATATTTATATATTTATATATTTATATATTTATATATTTATATATTTATATATTTATATATTTATATATTTATATATTTATATATTTATATATTTATATATTTATATATTTATATATTTATATATTTATATATTTATATATTTATATATTTATATATTTATATATTTATATATTTATATATTTATATATTTATATATTTATATATTTATATATTTATATATTTATATATTTATATATTTATATATTTATATATTTATATATTTATATATTTATATATTTATATATTTATATATTTATATATTTATATATTTATATATTTATATATTTATATATTTATATATTTATATATTTATATATTTATATATTTATATATTTATATATTTATATATTTATATATTTATATATTTATATATTTATATATTTATATATTTATATATTTATATATTTATATATTTATATATTTATATATTTATATATTTATATATTTATATATTTATATATTTATATATTTATATATTTATATATTTATATATTTATATATTTATATATTTATATATTTATATATTTATATATTTATATATTTATATATTTATATATTTATATATTTATATATTTATATATTTATATATTTATATATTTATATATTTATATATTTATATATTTATATATTTATATATTTATATATTTATATATTTATATATTTATATATTTTTATATATTTATATATTTATATATTTATATATTTATATATTTATATATTTATATATATTTATTTATTTATATATTTTTGAATATTCCCATTTTTGTCTATATTCATGCTTCCATGTTATGTAAAGCTTATTATAACTGTTGTTTGTTGTTAGCTCGCAACTTATGGCAAATCAAGTGTTAAATAGTGAATGCTTCTTTTGATTAGCAGACGCCATTTTGCATACACTTTGCCGTTAGGTGAAGCGTCTGACAGACAAAGCTTTTACTCTTCCACCTTTTGCTTTTGAATGTGCCACATTTATATTTCCATTTAAAATTTTGGCAGCATACATGGAAACACACAAACATACAAAGCATACAGATATAAAAGACAGACACAGAGACATGCAGACAGACATAGAGACAGAGAAATATCAGGGGAAACCTAACCAAACAGACAGCTGTTACAATATTATTGACTCATATCGCATGCATGGCATACACACAATATGAGAGAGTGTGGGAGAGAGAGAGCGAGAGAGAGTGTAAGAGGGAGAGAGATAGAGAGACACACACACACACACACTCATATAGCATAGATACTGCGTAACAGCAGCTGTTAGCTGTCACACAGAGGCGCGTTTCTTCCTTCCGTTCCGTTTCCTTTGATTTGCCAGCCAAGCAGCCTGTTGGCACTTTTTATATACGATGAACTTGGCATAAAATTAAGTGCTCCATTTTAATTGAATTGAGTGAGTCTGTGCTATGCTATGCTGTGCTGTGCTGTGCTACCTTCAACCTTTAGATCGTGTCTTCATATCAAGCTACAATTTGACAATCTGGTGTCAATAAATGAAGCGTTTTTGGCATTGGCTGCCATATGTTGCCAATTTGTGGGGCATGGTCTTACCTTGACGACAGTTAACAGTTAACACAGATTCAAAGCAATCAGCACAAAACGCATGTGTCTGTCTGTCGCACGTTACTTAAGCACGTTCTTTAAAGTCACAGCTGACAATTTTCTTCAATTTTCATTTGCTACTTATTTTTATTCTCTGTGTTTCATCTACATATACGATACGTACGGCAAGTATAACTGTTAAAATATTCTTTTAAAATTTACAGTCTTTGCTACCCAAGGGACAATTTAATGTTGGTAAATTTTCGAACTTTGTTGAAAATTCAATTATGTTGAGAGTCCAAAAAAAAAAAAATAAAATAAAATAAAAAAAATAAAAAAAATGTCACTCAGCTATATAAATTATTTACCAGCTAACATTTAATAGCATAATCCTACTCATATTCCATTGCTAACCCAAGAAAAAGAACAGGAACAAGAAGAAGAAGTAGAAAAATAAGAAAGTAATATAATGAAAAATAAAAGAGAAGAAAGAAGCAAACATTTTTCTTATAAATTTAAGCGAAATGCGTCGGAAAATTTATTAAAAATTCTCAGAGATAGCTAAATATGTGGGAAAATTGCTCAACTTTTTCGTTCCGTTCGCAGTGCGTGACATGTCACAAGAAACTTCTGTCTCTTGCCACTTTTCACTTCCTACTTGCTACTTCCTACTTGCTACTTGCTACTTGCCACTTGGCTAAGCTAAGCTTGCCGCCTTTGACGACATTTCTTTGGCACATAGAGAGAACCGTAGAGAGAACCGTTAACGCCCTGATACTTGTTGTTTTTTTCTCCTCTTTTTTTTGGGCGCGCTCAAACTGTCAGATAACGATGACGTTGCCAATAATGTTGAGGCTTTTGCTGATGTTTAAAATGCCGTTTACGACTTTTACGGCGTATGTGTAAAATTGGATTTAAGCGACAATTGACAACAGCGTCGAAAAGTTGCGAAAGTTGTCAATCAGAGAGGGCAAACTTCAGACAACAACATAATAAACATATATAGTAACAGTGACATCAACAGCAACAACGACAGCAACATCAACGGCGACAGCAACATCAACAGCAGCAACATCAGTCGACGACGACGGCAACGAAAGGCAACAGCAACAGCAGTAGCAGTAGCAGTAGAAGTAGCAGCAGTTTCGCACAGTTTTGTTGACATTCAAGATAATGATGTCAAGCGTGTTGTACTTAACAAACGCCACTTAAACGCAACACCATCCACACACATACACACACACACACACGCACTTTTAACACGCCCACTTACGCCCTATCACTCTGTCAGCTATTGAATTTTGAAAAGCTTCAATGTCAGCAGCAACTTTTCGTCAAGTGTTGTTACTGCTATTGCTTTGCTTTTTGTTGTTGTTGTTGTTGCTATTTATAATTCGCGATATGATTTTGCTTTTAATGATGCTGAAAATTTAATATTTAAGTGTTGAGAAAACTTACAATTCATGCATTGCTAATTAAACATAAGCGATTAATATTCAATTAATTAAACGAAAAATAAAATTCAAATAGACAAAGAAAATAATTTATAACATTCGCTGTTAATGTCTCAATTTTTTATTTTTAATTAATTGATATAATAATAATTACTAAATAAGAAATAAGAAATTATGTTTTTAAAAAATGTGTAAATAATTTTATTTCATATATTTTAAAATTATTTAAAATATTTACAAATAATAAATGTTTAATAATTTATTATATTATTTATCTATTTGTAATTATGGTAATATTTATTTTTAATTTAATTCACATTAAATAATAAATAAAAAAAATTATGTTTTTAAAAAATGTGTTAAAAATTTTATTTTTAAATTATTTACAAATAATAAATAAGAAATTATGTTTTTAAAAAATGTGTTAAAAATTAAAATAATAAATAATAAATGTTTAATATTTTATTATATTATTTATCTACTTGTAATCATGGTAATATTTATTTTTAATTTAATTCTCATTAAATAATAAATAAGAAATTATGATTTTAAAAAATGTGCTAAAAATTTTATTTTTAAATTATTTACACATAATAAATAAAAAATTATGTTTTTAAAAAATGTGTTAAAAATTTTATTTCATATATTTTAAAATTATTTAAAATATTATTTAAAATATTTACAAATAATAAATGTTTAATAATTTACTATATTATTTATCTATGGTAATATTTATTTTTGTCTCATAATTTACATTAAATAATAAATAAAAAAATTTTGTTTTTAAAAAATGTGCTAAAAATGTTATTTTTAAAATTATTTAAAATATTTACAAATAATAAATGTTTAATAATTTACTATATTATTTATCTATGGTAATATTTATTTTTGTCTCATAATTTACATTAAATAATAAATAAAAAAATTTTGTTTTTAAAAAATGTGTTAAAAATTTTATTTCATATATTTTAAAATTATTTAAAATATTTACAAATAATAAATAAATTTACAAACAATTTTATTATATTATTTATCTACTTGTAATTATGGTAATATTAATTATTGCCCCCATAATTCACATTAAATTTTTCCTCATTTTTATAGCCAACTTCCGAAATTTCAGCAAAAAAAAATATATTACTCAGCTGTATGTCATTTACTCATATTTTTATACACAGCAAATGTAGAGTATGAGCTTGTAATGACTTTGTACATGTCTCTCTGTGTAAGCCTCTCTCCCTATCTACATGTAAATCTCAGAGACTGAGCTTGTAGAGCATCAAGCTGATGCAATTGCTGATAGAATTGCAGTCTGTCAACTGCCACTGTTTACTATCTCATAAATACTGAGTATCTTATAGTCAACTATAATCGTCTAAAATTTTCTTACATTTTTTTTTTTGGCTATTGGAAATATTAAAAGCAAATATTGTTGTCTAGTGACAAAAGGAATTTATGCATTGTTCTACAATACAATAATGATTGACGTCATATAGTTTTTTGTTTATGTTTTTGTGTTTTTCTTGTTTTTAATAATAGCATAAAATATGCATTGTTATTGTTATTGTTATTGTTATTGTTATTATTATTGTTTTATTAAGTGTATTTTTGAAACTTACAAATAACATACATATGTTGGCTTCTTCCAAGGTTTTCAATTTATGCAACCAAATTTTACGAGCTGAAAATAACTGAAAATCATAAATCGAAAACGTTGCTAAAAATTTCTAAAAATTGTTTACATATGCATAAAAGTTGCTTTTTTTTTTTGTAAATTTTTGTTACATTTTTATTGTAGCAAGTTTTTAGTAAGTTTTTTTTTCTCTCTCTTACGCTCTAACAACATAAATACATAGAGTGTGAGAGAAAGAGAGAGAGTATGCACATATTTACATTTATTCTATTAAAAATATTTTGACCACTGTGCAAGAGGTAAGAATAAAAAATACATGAAAAGGCAACAGGAAATACACAAAAATACAACAAACTCAAATTCCCGGAAACTGCAAATTTTTTTTTTATTATTTTATTTTTTTTTTCATACTGTGGGTAATAATAATTTTGTTGTTGTTGTTGTTGTTGTATTTGTTGTTATTGTTGTTATTATTATTATTATTATTATTTTTTTTTTGTTATTGCTTATACACGCATACAAAACAAAAAGTGAATTAAGCAAACATTCAGACACACACACACATACAGATAGACAGACAGAGAGACATGCAGACACATACAGATACGCATGCACAGCAGGCAAACATACAAATGAAATTTATTAAAAAAGTTTACGTTGATGTTTTTCCCTGTTGCAATATATGTTTTGATTTTATTGTGTGCACTGCCATAGCATAGCATAGCACAACATACATATGTTAAACTCTGTCTCTACATGTATGTGTGTGTGTGTGTGTCTGAGTGTGTTTGGCATTGAGAAATATGTCAGAAACTGGGCAGGCAATTTGCATTTCCATGTATTTGACAATCTGTGTATGTGAATGAATGAAATCTCTCTCTATCTCTCTCTTTTTCTGGCTGTGTGTATATGTGAGTTTGGACGACAAACTAACACCTGCTCAACGGAACGTTCATGTCAACTGTTGACGTTGTACAATACTGAATTCTAAAACATTTTTAGGAAAACATTTCGTGTGCCTTGTCAGCACTCTCACATTACCATAAAATATAATTAAAAATAACAAAAGGCGCACACACTGACAGAGTTAGAGAGAGAGAGCGAGAAAAAGAGACATAAATATATAGTAAACGAGTAAATGAGGGAGATAGATAGATAGCGAGTATGAGGAAGCAACGTTTCATTCTTTTTTTTTTGGCTAACAGCTGCAAAATTTTGTGTAGCATACTTTTTTGGGGGGTAGAAGATTTCTTGCATATTTTTTGCTACTCTGGTCGCAACATATTTTTGTGCTTTGCTTTAAATGCAATTATTGTGACGATTATTCTGTAAATGCAAACTAGTCAGCAGCAACAATTGCAACAGCAAAAACAATGACAATAATTTTTCTTGGCTACTACTGCAAAATAATTGGTTTACTCAGTTTTGTTGTTGCTGCTGCTGCTACTACAATTGACAAATGTTCTCTGTTTGCTTGACTTTAACTCTTGTCTAATTGGTAACATCAACACTTTAGTTTATATCTCATCTTTCTCTTGTCTTCTCAACATTTCTCTCATTTCTCTAGAGTTGAAATTTAAATAAATTTTTGTATGCATTTTCACATGAAATTCACAGTGTATGGTATGGCTGCAGTTGAAGTTTGAATGACAGTGCTTGGCAAAAAATCAAGTATACGCCTACGACACACACACACACATAGAAGCGGGCTCTATGTATGCTTTATCTGACATTTTCGCTTGCTTTGTTTTCAGCTGGAAGGCGGCTATATCCAATGACTGTTAACCCAAAAATTCACGCTCGATTTGAAGTTCATCTCGTGGTCGTTGTCGGTCTATCAGCAGAGGAGAGCAGCCAGCAACAGAGAGAGAGACTACTGCACAGTCATAGACAAAGTTAAAGTGTGAGTCAGAGACAGAGACAGAGTCAGAGTCACTGCCAGTGTCAGAACAGGAGCAGCAGCAGCAGCAGCAGTAGCATTGCCGTCGTGCCAGAATCAGAACAGTTAGCATAGTACACGTAAGCGACAGTTGAATGGATCTCATCTCAATGACCTAACAACATTCAGTCGGCATACTGCCTCACTCATTAGATAACGCCCAATGGGAGCTAAGCCAGACAGCAACAGACTAGGGGAAAAAAAAAACACGAACAGCAATGGCAACAACAGCAGCAGAAGCTGAAGTAGAAACAGAGAGAGAGAGAGAGAGAGCGAACTGTCATGACAGTCTGTTCTCATGATAACCGATTCTGGGTTAAAATTCAGGCTCTACATAGGCTCTGAATCTGTTACTGCTGCTGCTGCTGCTTGTGCTTGTGCTGTTGCTGTTGCTGGTTATTTCGTCACTTAAGCGCTGTACCCAATGTGAAATTGTTTTTGCATAAAGTGCCATGCTCTGCGGATGTGTTGGCTTTTGTATTCTTGCTATTGTTGTTGTTGTTGCCGGACAAGACCCAAAATTGTTTTCCAAAAAAAGAAATTGGTAGCTTATGGCATTGTTGCTTCTTGTGCTCTGAATTTGTGTTGATGCTGTGTTGCTGCTGCTACTCTAGGGGATACAAAAAATTCGATAAACAACAAAAGGTTAACCAATTTAAAGCAATGTGCGGTCATTGTGTCATGGTTATGGCTGTCATTGTTACAAATTGTTTTCAAATTGATTGAAGATTAGTCTAATTTGTAGACAAAATGTGAGGTGTAGCAGTAGCTGTTACATTTATTGCTGCTTTCACATTCTTGAATATATTGAACTTGAAATTTTATAGCACTTTATTTTCCACTTGAAATTCAAACAAAACTTACAATTGCCATTGGCTATTTCTTGTCAAATTGTTTACAACACTTGAGGTTAACCAACAATTGTAGTTAATGCTTACTGTACTGTAAGTTTAAATAGATCAAAAAAAAAAACATCAAGGTAAATATACAGTGGCTAGAAAGTAAATACTATTTACTATTTATAGTAAGCTTTAAATTTTCTAGTTAAAATTCAATTATTTTTTGTCATTTTGTTATTTACATTTGTAAATTGTAAATTTAAATAGTTTTTAGCTGCAAGCGTATTACATTTCATTTCCACTTGCAGCAGCAGCAGCATTCAATATGCATTCGGTGTAGTGCAAAAGAATTTGCAGTTTACCGACCCTGAACAATTTTGCAGCTACTTGCAGTTGCCTTTAGTTGGCATCTAATGAGATTATGAAATTATATATTCATAGAGTAAAAATGATGTCAGAGATGATGCCTTGCCTTTAGACAATGGCTCGACAACTACAACAACAACAACTGCTGGCACTTTGTACAGCTGGCAAAAGTGATTGAAGTGTAAGAGGTGCAGAATAAAATGATGATAGGAATAAAGTGAGCAGAAGACAAACGCAAATTGCATACAAATGTAAGAAGTAAAGCAAAGAAAAAAGAGAGATAGAGAGAGAGAAAGAGAAAGCCGACTGACAGGCAGCAACTACTACTACTACTACTACTTGGCAGAGGCCCTTAACGTTGGACATTGAAGTCTTGGCATCTTAGCGCTGTGTTTAGTCTAATGTATTTCCCCAGGCCATCAAGGAGTTGCAGCAGCAGCAGCAGCAGCAGCAGATTCTAGACTTGAGGCAGCTTACTTCCGTCACATTGCAGCCATTTTATATTTGCAAAATATTTTTTTGTGTCTGTCTTTGGATTTTATACATTTTTTCTCTTTTTCTTTTACTCTCTGATCTTCTATTTGTTGTTGTTGTTCTAGTAGAAAAGAAATGCAGCTATAAAGCAAAGAAGCAAAACATGAAAACTGCCAACTGATAAATACAATTTAAAGTCAATGCTGCTAAGGCTTTTTGCTAGGCCTTTAATCAGACTTAATTAAGCTAAATGCTCGACCTACTTCAGACATTGAATTTCTTTCTCTCTCTCTCTCTCTCTCTCTATCTTTCTCGCGCGCTGGGTAACGCATCAAAGTTTTGCCATAAATATTTAAGTGTCGCGTCGTGAAAATTACTTCAACTCTGTGCTGAATTCGAAGTTCTATAACTTACGATATACTGCAGCATACTTTTTGGCGCATTGCCTTAAAGTATAAAGCATCATAAGTTTTGTTAGTCACCCCTCCCCCCCCAGCGAAAGTTTAGTTAGTTATGTATTGCTGACAGAGAGTGGGGGGGGGGGGGTGACAATAGAAGGAATCGGGGCACCTTTTAGACCTAATTGTTAAACTAGCTAAGCTTTAGCAAAGATGAAAAGAAGATGTTTAGTTGGATAAGCGTCAAAAGTTTTAATTGAATTTTTCGTTTGCTTTTAATTGAACCTTTTTTTTCTCTCTCTCTGTATGTGTGTGTTTGTGTGTGTGTTTTTCTTTGGCCTAAGTAAACTCGCAACAGAATAGAATCACTGTCCTATATACATAAATAACAACTCAATTTCTCACCTACTAATTCTCATTCTTAAATCTTTCTCTCTGTTTCGCACTCGCACTGCTCGCACTTTCACTTGTTGGTATAACTATTATAATATTGAACATTTGCCAGTTGGTAAATTAGAATATTATAAGTTTTGGCACGCGGCCGCAGCCTTTTGCATAATTTAATTATCCTTCTCTCATGAATATTTAATGTAAAAGCTTTTAAATGCCGCTCTTTATTTATGTATTTTGCGTACAACACGCTACCAAAAAAAAAAAATTTATTTGTGTTTTCCCTTCAAAAAAAAACAAAACAAAAAAAATCCAAAGAGAAAAAAATAAAGAAATAAAATAATTTTTGTTATTGAAAGTGCCAAGAATGAATTTTGCGCGTCCCTCCTCACTTTCTTCTCCTCAGTCTCTTGATACTTTTCAAAGTGTTTTTCGCGCACATTTTAATTAAATTTTCTGTTGTCGTCGTAACCCAAGAAAAAAAAAAACCAAAATTATGAAAAAAAAAAAACTGAAATTAAACAACAGAAAAATATTTTATAATTAAATTAACAAAATTATATTTTTTTTTCGCTAATTGCTTTAATTTTGGCAAGTTTTTATATAGATTTTCAATAGCCGCATAACGGACAATATTGTATTGTGCTGCTTGTCGTTTAGATAGTCGAACTGTAGTAAAATTGATAAACAAATGTAGTGTATGCCATGCAACTGTAATTTGCATAGCATAACATACACCAACACACACACACACACACATATATACATACAAATACACATGCAAAGATATGCACATATGTTTACGCACACGAACGACAAAAAAAAAAAAAAAACGCAACTAGGCAGCAAAACGTGTATCTGCTGTGCGGGCGACTGAGCGCACTTTAAAAAGTGTTCGCAAGCCAATATTGATAGCATTTCCCAGGCGGTAAGTCCATTTTGTCCTGGTATTCAAGGGGGAAATTTTGCTATTGGAGAAGTTGTCGTGGAACGATGTAGTAGAAGCAGTTGTTGCTGAGGGCTTTTCTATTGCTCCAATTACAGCAGAGGAATGGCGCAACGGAAAAAAAAAACAACAGCGAAAAAAAAAAAAAAAATACAGAAAGAATGCTCACGATATGTGGAAATTTTGGATGGTCGCATTCTCATTTAGCATTCGTTCTCTATGGTCAGTGCCAACATTCAACTGGCAATAGGCAATTGGTCAAGAGAGTGAAACAGCGAGAGGAAACAATGCCAACTGGTAACTGGCAACTGTTCTGCATACGCGTATGCCAGGAATTTGTTGTTGGCTTTCTGCATGTTACATAGAAATGTACATATCAATTCGACTGCGGTTGTTTTCACTGCGTGCGGCGTTTGTGTGTGTATGTATGTATGTGTGTGGCTGTAGCTGTATTGAGGCGTATCGAGGCGTGGCTACATTTATACTTCGCTTAATAGAATTTTCTTGTTGAAAGACTTTTTTTTTTTTGAGTAAAAAATGTTGTTAAAAAATAAAATGTGCTTGAAAAAAAAATTTTATATAAAATTAAATTAAATTTCTACGAAAAATTTAAAAATTTGTGAAAATTGGAAATTTTAATAAATTAAAAAATATTTTATATTTTACAAAATATTATATATATATATATTTTTTTAAATTTATTTTTACTTTATTTTTCATTTTTATTTAATTTATTTCTCAATATTAAATTATTTTATTTCTATTTAATTTTTTCTTATATTTTTATTTTATTCTATATTCTAAAATTCTTATTCTAAAATTAAATTAAATTTCTACGAAAAATTTAAAAATTTGTGGAAATTGGAAATTTTAATAAATTAAAAAATATTTTATATTTTACAATATTTTATATATTTTATTTATTTATTTATTTATTTTTAATTTATTTTTCATTTTTATTTTATTTATTTCTCAATATAAAATTAATTTATTTCTATTTAATTTTTTCTTATATTTTTATTTTATTCTATTTTTTTTTTAGAATTACTAACTTTTTTCATATATAAATTATTTTATTTCTATTTAATTTTTTTTTTATTATTTTATTTCTTTTATTTTATATTTTTTTTAGATTTATTGGTATTTTTTTTATATATATATATTTTTTTTTTTATTTGTATAAAAATTTATAAATTAATAAAAATATTAAGTTTTTTTTGGGAAATTACATTATGAAATTTTTACAAAAACTGAAATGAAAATTACTAAATTTAAAGTTATGTTAATATTATAATTTATTTAATATGTTAATGTAATATAATAATTTTTAAAATTTTTTTCATTTTTATTTTATTTTTGTTTTATAATTTTTGATAAATTAAATATAAATATAATTATTTTCAATTATTTTTGTATAAAATTCATATGCAAAATTAACATTTGAAAATATGAAACATAAACCACTGTAAGATTTTATAGATGCTACACAAACTAAAACTCTTCAAATGCATCGAAAGTTTGGGCAATTTGTTAACCGCATGAAATTGGCAACTGTGTTGTTGTTTCTTTTTTATTTTGTTGCTTTGGCTTATAAGTTGATTTTTTGCAATTGAATCGTTGCGAATAATTACAGAACGCAGTGCAAAGAGTTCGAGTTCGAGCAGGAGTGCAACAGACAAAACTGCAAAATAGAATTGAGCACAAAAAGTATTGCCTATTTATTAGGGCTAACTAGATGCCGACTAGAATGGCTCGTGTGTGCCTCTGTGTGTGTGTGTTGTAGATTGTGAGCATGCATGTGGCATTCAAATTTATTCAAAACAATTTTATTCAAATCGCAAAAAACTAATTCGAAGCACGTACGCGCAGCAGCAGCAGCAGTAGCAGCAACAACAATAACAACATTGCCAACTATAGACGTTTGGCTAATAAAAGGCTTCCCCAACATGTTTTGGTAGTAAATTCATATATCTATGCTCTTGCGTGTGCATAGCTATGCATGTGTGTGTGTTTTTGTTGTTGTTGTATTGGAGTTTGTGTATGTGTTTTTGTTAGTTTTTGCCAACGTTTCACAATAGTTTCGACCGCCATCTCCAACAGTTAACGGCAATACTTTGTGTACTGCCCAGCAAATTATGTTATTTCGTATATATGTATGTGTATATGCATGTATGTGTGTGTGTGTGTGTGTATTGATTGTATTACTAGTTTGTAAGTATGGTGAGTATGGCATGAAGGCAGTTCTCTTGTAATTATGTCTAATTTTATTGCCTACTCTTGCCATATGCCACTGTGTACAGTTTGAGGCTAATTCTCAATGGATGAAGAAGAGAGAGAGAAAGGGAGAAAGAGATGCTGGTAAATTTTATGATTGTTGTTTATAGTTGTTGTTGTTCTTGTTGTTCTTGTTGCTACTGTTGTCGCATTGATTTTTGTGTTTTTCTGCTAATTGTTGTCTGACCATAAACTATATTGATTCTATATAAACATGCTTCCGATATTTTTTTGCTCATTTCGGCAGCTGTTAATTATTTGTATGTCTCTCTCTCTCTATCTCTGTGTGTGTGTTTTGTGCTGTTACATATAATTAAAATGTTCAATTTGTTGCTGACATAAATATGATTTTTATTTACATTTACATATAAAAAAAAAAATAAATAAATTTATTTTATTATTTTTATTTGCATGAAATTTTGTTTATAATTTTTTTTTTCTATGTGAAATTGAAATTTGATTTACAAAAATTTTCAAATTTTGATTTATTGTAAAATAACAAAATTTTGTTGTATACGTTGTAATAATTATTGCGCCTGCAATATTTTTCAACAATTTTGCAGTGAAATAATTTTAAATAAAAAAATATATATTTTTTTTTTTTGTTTATTTTTGTAATAAATTTCAATTAGTGTGCGCAGTGCACAGTGTATGGCGCATATTTTATATATATATTTTTTTTTATTATTTTATAATTAAATTGAACAATTTTTGACTGCAATTAGCATTAACAATTGCCTGCAGCTAACATTGCCTAACAAAAGAGATCAATGCTGGCTTACAATGCACATTAACACATATACAGAGACAGAGACACAGAGACAGAGAGAGAGATGAGCGTATAGAGTGCAAACAAAGATGGCATAAAAGCAACTTCATAAAATCAAATAACATCATAAAATAGAATAGTATAGAATAGAATAGACGGAAAAATGTTGTCGACAAGTGAACAAAGAGCAACACACATACACACACACACACAGACAATGCACATATAAATCCTCTGTGTGTTTATGTGTATTGTTGGCTGTCGTGTATGTTTGGCATTTAGGTGCGCGTTAACAAGCCAGAAGCGTGTATAATATTTTCTAATTTCTCAATTTCCCGCACATTGACATCCGAAACTAATAAAAATAAATCGCACTTTGATATCCGCTTTTTGCACTGCATTTGTTTTGTTTCGCTTTTCTCCATTTCCCTTTTCCCTTTCTCTTTTTTTTTTCTACATTTTTTTCTTTTTATTTTGTATACAATTTTTTTTTTTTTTGTATTTCTCTTCTTTTTCAATAATCGTAATACACATAGACGCATACATAGACACATAGAGAGACACACACACAGGCTGCCTGATATAATGGCTGTCATAGCCGGCTGCCCGCCTTGGTTACTGCCACAATTTTTATATCATTTTTAGTATGAATTTTTTTTGTTGTTCATTGTTGTTGCTGCTGTTGCTGTTGTTGCTTTTTCATTGTTTTTGCCACACTTTTGGCCTGGCGAGTTAGCGCCAACAATAAATAAATGCGCGCACAATTTCACCGACAACGTTAGACACACACATACACATATACATATAGACGGCATCGGAAATTTATAGATCTGACCGGATGTGCGTCTCTCTGGTGACACATACACATACACATACAGCGATAGAGTTAGAGAGAGAGAGAGTAAAAGATACAGATAACTGTAATACCCGAGCGCGTATTCTGTACATGAGATACGAACAAAAGCAGCAACTTATAGCTAGAGACGACTGTATATATACATATATATATATATATATATATATGTGTATATGTGTGTGTATGTGTGTGTGCGCGTGTCTATTACAAATACAAATAACAACAAAATGACCAACTAAATAAATAGTTTTGTAACCACACACAGACAGGAAGTGGAATATGTGAAGTTAAGGGCGTTGCCTTAAGCGCGCACAGAGCATTCAGTTTTATGTGGCCAGCAAAAATTGCAAAACTCTCTACTCAATGGGCTTCAAATGCATAAGTATGCGTATATGTTTATGTGTGTCTTAAACTTAAGCGCATAGATAAACTTTAAAAGTAAGTTGTGAGTAAGCTCATTAAATTGTCTAAGCTTATGAAAACGTTTATGCGATACTAAATGCATTAAAATTCAATTTAAATTTAATTTTAGAAATTATTAGAAATTTTCGAAATGAAAATTTATATATAAACATTAAATTTGAAGCATCTTGGAAAATTCTCAACAGTTTTTCATTTGTACTTGTGATTTACTATATGATATTGGCAGCACATTTTCAATACGAGTCTCTTACTCAAAAGGCATTTGGGTCGCTCATCCTTTCACTTCAAAATAGAGATAGCATTGATGATGCGGCTGCTTGCTGCTTGCTGCTTGCTGTTGATGCTGTGCAGCATCGTAAATCTAGCAAAAATATATATATCACAATACAATACAATATATACTTATTTATAGAGAGGACATGGACATAGAGACACACACACACACATATATATAGAGTAGCTAACAGAGACAGTAGTCTAAGATCAACACAGACAATGCAACATGAGGCAAGCAAGCGTATTATTGCTTCAGTTTTTAGGTCGCAGCACAATAAAATAGCTCAACTTGATGATAGAGCAAAACTTACTATATATATTTCTCTCTCTCTCTGTCTACCCAGCGGGTGCTTGCAACATAAAGTGATAGACGAAGCATTTGCCATGAGCAGCTAGAGAGGTAAATGCAACAAAGCTGCTTATCGTTTAACGCTCAGTGTAATGCGTTTAAACTTGATGATTGATTCCGGGTTGAAGCAGTTTATGCTACTGCTGCTGCCACTCTCTGTGGGGTAAGCATGGCGACGTAAATCCCAGCAGTAGTAGCAGCAGCAGCAGCCAGCAGCCAGTATCTTAGCTACTGCTGCAACTAAGTGCAAAGCAAGTAAATAAGAAGATTTCTTGGTCAAACTTTAATAGGTAATTTTAGTCGAACTATTACTACATCAACTACTAGTAGTGCTAGGCGCAGACTATAGTCCCGGATATGCCATGCGATGCGTTGCGTTGTGTTGTGTTGTGTTTGTGCCGCTTGCGCTATTGCCATATAGTGTGTGTGTATGTTCATTTTATGTTGTTGCCTGCGTTTTATTGACTCAATGGTGTGTGGCAGCTATAGCCGCCATTGTGCCCTAAAACTAAAACAAAGTACTGTTAGAAACGTTTGCCATAGTCCGTGTCATAGTCCCACACCTCTCTCTCTCTCTCTCTCTCTCTCTCTTTCTCTCTCTATGTGCTAGTGTTGGTTATAGCTCGTTATATGCGTGCGTGTTACTGCGCAAAGATGGCTCATAAATTTCGCGCGTTTTCGCCTTCATTTTTTTTTTTTTTTTGTTTTAACGTCGTTTCCACAATTTTTTGTATTTCTTTATTTTTTTTTTTTTGTCATTTTTGTTTCGTATATTGCACAATTATTTGTTGTTGTTGTTGTTGTTGCTCTAAATTTAATGACTTTGCCAGCACACTTGGCTAGTAAATCAAATTGTTATAGTATTGTTTTTAGGGTATCATTTTATGCTGTCGTTTTATTTAATTGTATGTTCCTCGATGGCATTTTAAATGTCTCTCGGAAATCGTTGTCGAAACGTTCTGCTTCTCTGCATTTTAAGACCAAAATCAAAATGACATATACAAAGATAGAAAGAGAGAGGAAGAGAGAAAAAAAAACGAAACTCCTGCTGTCTCAATAATATTTATGTGAACTAATTAGCTACGAAGAAAATGGCAAACAGTCGCCACATGAGAGACGCCACAAAATCAAATTGGAAATGACGCAAAAGGCAAAAGCAAAACTGAAACGCAAAAGAAATCAGAGCAAACGTAAAAGAAACACAGAGAAAAATGAAAGAAGAGAAGAGAAAAACGGCAGACAGCAAAGAATGACAGTTGGAGAGTAGCTATAATGAAGGCGAGCGAGTCAGGAAAGCAAAGTGAACTTCCGCAGTCAGAATGGCAGCATGGCTGCAAAGGCAGCATGGCAACAAAACTCATAACCGAATACCAAAAAATATGGAAAAATTCTGAAATTGAACTACAAGCAAGCAGCACATTCATTTTTATCATAAATGCAGATAGACACGAACTGTCTATACATGTGTATGTGTGTGTGTGAAGTAGCTGAAATATGCATAGATTACATACATACATATCACTGCTACAGGTTACACTTACATTTTCGCCTATAAATGTTACACAATTTTCATATTATGCCACAAAGATAACGATAACTTGAAAAATGTTCATATTAATTATAGCAGAAAATTGAATTTTTGAAGATTTTTTTTTTATTTTCAGAGAATTCTTTATATTTATTTTCTATAATTTTTAGTTGTCGAAATATTGGCGAAAACGTTTTGTAATCTTGAAGCTTGTGTATTTTGGAAGTAAGACAAAGAATTTTGCACTGCCAGCGACAGTTGAAAAGTTTGAATGCACTCAGAAATGTAACTGCAAAATGCAAGTGGCAACTGTGCAATTCTGCAACTGTGCAACTGCAACTTCAGCTGTAACTGTAACTGTAACTGCAAGTTGCAACGGTAAATGGCAATGAAGCTTTTGCTTGCATACTTTTTGGCATTCCACTTAACACCGTCACACACACACACACACACACAGGCAGACAGAGACAGAGAGCTGACCACAATGCCGAGGCGTAGGCGTCTGCCCAAAGAAGGCTTATCCCATGCATCCACTGTCGACACTGGGCACTTTATGCGTTCGCAATTCGCAATTTCAACAGTTTTTTATTTTTTATTTTTATATATTTTTTTTTTTACCATTTTTCGGGCAGTTTACCATGGAGGGACGAACAGTCGATGACGAGGCTCAGGTGGCGTTAACACTTGTTTAAAAAATTTGTTATTGGTTTTCTTTGTTCGCGTTTGTTTATTTTATCGACATGGTGGAAAGCAGAAGAAAGGAAAAGAGAAAAGCATGCGACAAAAAGCGTGTGAAGTTGTTGTTGTTGTTGTCGTCTGCCTGTGTTGACCATCATGTAGGTCAGTCTCTCTCTCAGATTGTGACTCTACAAAATTGGGGCTCTGTTGTCACTTTGCGTTTGGCTTTATCGGATTGCACGTAATATTGCTGACAAATTGAATACAATTGCGTTTAAGCTGAAAAGCTCATTAACGAAATTGGATAGCCAGCTGGAACGTAACCTCCCGTCGAACCCAACGGAAATTAAGGTTGCAAAATTAATTTTAATCGCCATATGTATGCAAATAAAAAATTTTTATTTTTTTATTTTTTATTATTTTTTTTTTTAAATTGTACATTGATTTTTAACCTTATGAATTTAAGCGCGAAAGTAGCTATAATTAAGCTGATGTTGTGGTATTAATTTTAATAAAAAAAAAAAAATATTTGCAATATTGAAAAGGGAAATAAACTTGACTAGGAAATAAAAGAAATTGAAAGAAAAAATTTAATTTAATTTAATTTTTAATTTAATTTTTTTTATCTAATGCATTTGTAACTTCTCTTAAAAGTTATTCAAAAAAAAAAAAAAAATAAAATAAAAAAAAAAAAAATAAAAATTAAAAATTTCTTAATAAATTTTTGTGTTACACTTGCTCAAGTTTTCTTTTTGATGTTAAAATTCACAAAAAAAAATTGTCATTATTTTATTTCAAATACAAAGTTTTCGAATGAATTTCATATGTAAGCGAAACTAATAAGTTTTTAGATTTAATTTGTAGTTGTATTAAATTTAGAAATAATTTTTATTTCTACAATTTTTTTTTTTTTAAATTGTGCATTGATTTTTTACCTTATTAAGCTGATTTCGTGGTATTAATTTTAATTAAAAAAAAAATATATGCAAAATTGAAATGGGAAATAAACTTGACCAGTAAATGAAAGAAATTGAAAGAATAAATTTAATTTAATTTATCTAATGCATATGTAACTTACATTACATCTCTTAAAAGTTATTAAAAAAAAATAATAAAATAAAAATAAAAAAAAAATAAATAAATAAAAATTTCTTAATAAATTTTTGTGTTACACTTTCTAAAGTTTTCTTTTTGATGTTAAAATTTACAAAAAAAAATTGCCATTATTTTATTTCAAGTAAAAAGTTTTCACATGAGTTTCATATGTAAGCGAAACTAATAAGTTTTCAATTTAATTTGCATTTGAATTATAAATTTGTAAATAATTTTTATATATTTTTATTTTATTTTTCATAGCTAATGTAAGCTTCATAGAGTGTATAGAAAACTGTTAAGTTCATAATGAAAATGTTGTAGCTAAAACTATCAACAAAACTTTTCACTTGTTGTTGTTGTTGTTGTTGTTGTTGTTGCTAAAACTCTGATTTGGAAGTGTATTATGAGCAAAAGAAGAGTGAACAAAAAGCAGAAAAACAACAAGAAAATTAAGTAAATTACAAGCAAATGAAATATGAGAAAACTTTTCATTTAAATGTTACAAATGCTTTCAAGCAAAAGCTTAATGTTGTTGCTGTTGTTTTTGAACTGTTTCGTTTTTCCTATCGCTGTCGTCATCGTCGTCGTCGTTGTTGTTGTTGTTGTTACCGCCATTCCATTGCGTAAAATTGTATGTTGCATATTAAATTGTTGCGAGACGCACGTTTTACACTTCAGCAACATTTCCGCCTGTTAAATGTTTGTCCATTACAATGGCGTAAAATCATTTTGTTGCTGAAATTTTAAAGTGGCAACGACCAGCGATGAATGATTTCACCCACCATCACTCCTACTTGTAACTGTCTTCACACAGTCACCCAACGTCCTGCTAGAACAAAGTCGAGGCGGTGCAGATTGTCGTGGACAACAGAGAACACAGAACAGCTGCGCGTAATTTTAATGAGAATATTCATTGGAGCCACAATTGAGACAACCAAAAGCGGAGTCACGTGGAGTTCTCTTTCTCTTTCTCTTTTTCTCTTTTTGTCTCTTTCTGCCTATAGCATTCATTGCGGTCCAGTGCGTGGAGTTAGTGAAAGATTGGCCACAGCTCTTTCCGGTTATGGCCATGTAACAGCAGTCAGCAACAGCAGCAACAGCAGCACTTAATGTAATGTAATTTTATGCTGTCGGTTAATTATTCAGCGCAATTTTCTGTTTGGGGGGAAGAGCAACCGGCAGACAATTTGGCATTTGATGTCAAAGTGCGTGGCTGACATTTATTTATGTATATTTTTCTGACAGCAACATGATGACAACAAAAAAAAAAACAAAAAAAAAAAAAAACCAATGAAAAAAATATTTCATCAAAATTGTTGACTAATTGCAAATCAAGTTTTAAATTTGTCATACAACATTTAAATGAATTTATTTATAATTTATTTTAGCATTTGCATCAATAAAAATCAATTAAATTTATTTAATTATTATTTTTCTTAAATATCTAAATAAATTTGCAATGTCTTCTGTCTTTCAAATATTTTCAGCAAATTTATACAATTTATTTATTTATTATTATTATTCATCACAGATTCTCTTTTAACTTTTTTGTATGTCCTTTGAGTTAGCATTACATTATATATTTGTAACATTTAACTTCCAAATTTAGGCAATTATTATTGTGCTTCAGTTAGGCAACGATTGAAAATTTGAAAAAAATTTTCTTATGAAAAATACTTTGATTTCCATTCGCATTTGATCTTTATGTGTAATTTGATTTTATTTACAAAATATATGAAAATTCTTTGTTTCTATTTTAGCGCACATATTGCACGTAATTTGTAGCATACTCTGTAAAATATTTATGTGTGTGTGTGTGTGGGTTATGCTAGACTTGTATATTAAGAAAATAAAAATTATTGAAAATTTAATTGAAAATTTTCTTTTAATTTTTAATAATTTTTTTTTTTTTAGCTTATAGAATTTCAAGTTTACAGCGTAGCTTTTTGTCTGATACTTGCTCAAAATATATAAATAAAATTCATTACATTATTTATATATATTTTATATGCAGCACCGTCTATAATAAATTGAAAATGTTTCAGTCTCAATCTCATTCTATGGCTATAAATGTAAATTATATTACAACAACAACAAAAAGCGTGAATAATGTGATATTTAATTTCAAGTCTTTTAAATTGATTTCAACTTCTTTTTTTTTTACTCACACAAAAACACAACAGGAAAAAAAAAACGAGAAAAATCATTATCAGAAAAAAAAAGTGCAATAAAAGTCGCACTAAGCTCAAAATCATCGTAACGTTTTTTCTTTTTTTTTTGTGCTGGCACAGAGAACACTTGCAACTGGACACTAGCTGGAAAAAAAAGTGTGCCATAATTTAAAGCTTTGCTCGTAATGTTCGTGTATGGCAGGTGCGTAAACGTAACGTTATACACCGAGAGCTGCATTAACCAAAAGGCATTTAGGCAGGCAACAGCCACGCCCATTGCGGTTACTGTCGTAACCATTGCTGTTGCTGTTTGTTGTTGCTGTTGCTGCTGTTGAAAAATTAAAAGCAAATTCCCGACACTCGAGCGAACCTCAGCCGCTGCTTGGCGTTTGTCCTGGCAGTTTTACGAGCCGGCTTTAAAATCACGTTAATGATATTTACAGCGGCGGTCGTGAGAACTGAGCTGCAAATTTCGAAACTAGAGCAATGGGGCGCAGAGTGAAGAGAGAGAGAGAGAGAGAGAGAGAGAGAAAGCAACAAGAAAACAGAGAAGAGGAAAGCAAGTTGAGGTAGAGGCTGAAATGGAAGTAGAAGCTGCCTTTGACCAACGCCTGGCCAAAGTCTCTTCTTTTACCATGGTGTTAACTGTGTGAATTTTGCGTTGCCAACGCTAGTCATTTGCATAACAAAGTTGGCCACGCCCTCAACGCTCACACAGCGCAAAAAGCGAAACTGCGGACACCCATCCCCTGCCACAGTTGGTATTTACAACATTTAAATTAGACATTAAATTTGAAAGATGGGCTGCCGAAGAACTTTTGCCAAGCTTTCCAGGTGTCTGTAACTGTCTGTCCGTTTGTCTCTCCTTCTCTCTGTCTGTCTGTCTGTCCTTCTCTCTGTCTGTCTGTCTGTCTATTTGCCTGTTTTTCTCACTTTTTTTTTATTACGAGCCAGAACAATTTCTAAAAAAAAAAAAAAAAAATAAAAGAAATTTTTTTTTTCTTTATTTTTGTTGTACTTTTTGTTGTTGTTGTTGTTTTTCTTTTATAAGCTGCAGATAATTTGAACGTGAAGAAACTCGGCTAAAATTCTGCCCTTGATTTACCTATTTACTTTATTTTTATGGCACTTGGCATTGTTGTGTGTAATTTGGCTTTTGTTGTCGAGCATTTTCAAGACTTGATTCACATGATAAGCTCATCTCTCTCGCTCTTTCATTCAGCTAACTAAATATAGTGTCAACGAAAGTTCTTTCTCTGTCTGTTTTATTATTGCTGTTGTTGTTGTTGTAAACAACATTTGGCCAGTTCATATATATTAACTTATTGACAACAATTACGTGCGATAACAGCTATGCGCACATTTTTTTTTTTTTTTTTTTTTTTTTGCTATTGTGTTAACGTTGCGCGCTCAACAAGAGATTTATGTCTATTGAAAATGAAATTGCTTTTTTTATACTATATAACATTATATATACTATATATATATTTAATGAAGTTTTTTTTGTCGCTTGCTTAAATTGTCTTAAAGGCAACAACATCAAAAATAAAAAATTAATTTAATTAATAATTTAAAGCATTTTCATAGCATAAAAAGAGCAAATGAAATTTTGTTTCTTTTTGTTTTTTTTTTTTTTTGTGCAGTGTATTATAAACCTTTAATTTTTATGCAATATTTTTTTTTGATACTCTCAACGTTCTCATTATTGATCGATTTACATTTCATTTTGGCATTTTCATAGCACCTGCTGCTGGTGTTTTTTTGTTGTTGTTTTGTACTGCTTCCTGCAGCGCCACCTGCTACACTGCGAAGCAATGCCATGTTTGATAAAAATGTGGCAATGCAACTCAAACCAGCATATTGTGGCACAAAGTATGCCTACTTATGGCCATTAGGACTAAAAGCACAAAAAAAAAAAAAAATATACACAAAAAAATACAAGTAGCAGCAAGAGCTCAAATTAATTTTCATACAAAATGTATATCGCCGCGTATATTTTCAAGAATTGTCCAGGACAACCAAAAGGCAGCAAAAGGCAGCACAAAAGCATAAAAAGGGGCAGCAGTAGCAGTAGCAGCAGTAAGAGAAGCAGCAGCAGCAGTAGTAGAAGCAGCAGCAGTAGTAGGAGAAGCAGCAGTAGTAGAAGCAGCAGCAGCAGTAGTAGTAGAAGCAGCAGCAGCAGCAGGAGAATCAACAGCAACAGTGGCAAACACAATAAATAAAAACAACAACAAAAAGTCGTCCTACAATATGCCTCAACAACAACAACAACAACAAGAACAACAACATTAACAACAATACGAGGCACAACAATGAAATCAGCACATTTGGTTTTAACGACTATATGAGCATTTTTTTTTTTGCTCTTGCTCTTGCTCTTGCTCCTGCTCCTGCTACTGCTCCTGCTACTGCTACTGCTCTTGCTCTACATTCTCTTTCACGCAAATAACATCAGCTAAGAAGATGCTACAGTTTTCTTTTTATATTCATTTTTCTTTTTCTTCTTTTTTTTTTGTTTGTCTTCTTTTGCTGCTTTTTCTTGTATTTGTTCTTGTTATTGTTGTTATTGTTGTTGCTTTTTAATGTGCATTTGCGATTTTGCCGTCGGCGCCAACATCGCCATTTCAACATTCCAAACATTACAAACGTCACGCAAAAAAACTTTTGGTATGAGTTTGTCCGCTGTCTCAGTCTCAGTCTTTCTATTTCTCTGTCTCTTTCTCAATGTATGACTGTTTGAGTTTTAATGTTAACTGACAATAAAAGTATGATGAATTTTTTGGAGTGTTGGTAACGTATTGATTGATTGATTGAAAAAAATCTAAAGTAAATATCATAAAATGATGCTTAACATCTAACTGGCGCCTTTCAATCCCTTTACACAGCATCATCTCACATAGAAAATGAATTTCTTACGATTTTGTTATGTAAGAAGCTTTAAAGTTTTATAGCAGCTCAAAAAAAAAAAAAAGCTAAAATAACAGCTCACAGAGCAGCTAAAATAGCAGCTAAATTTCTATAAACAATTTGAATATCAAGCTGCTTAAATTTAAGATTATTTTAAACACTTTGAACTTGAATTTAAAAAAAAAAAAAACCAAACAAAAATCTCAAAAATATTTTTTAAATCCCTTTGAGCATTTATTAAAGCGCAAAATAAGTTCGTCTATGCTCAAAATGTGATTATGTTTTTGGGTTTTCTCTCTCTCTCTCTTATTTCTGCTGCTGCTGCTGCTCGTTTTGTTTGTCTGTGAATTCGAGCAGCTGATTTTCTTCGTCTGCGAACAGATGAGGCCAACATCATTTCATATCCGCAGACGGCAAGACAATAGACGGCGTACAGCAAAAATCCAGCAGAAATACAAACACAACCACAAAACATTGAGACAGTCAGTGAAAGAGTGTGAGAGAGAGAGAAAGAGTGAGACAGTAGAATGATACTGAAATTGTTATTATGCAAACAAATTACATGGCTGGGGTAAAAACTGGTTTTTCTGTGGGGGTGGGGCGGGGGGGTAAGGGTTGCAAGCAGCAATGTTAACGTCTTTTTGCTGGCATTTGAATGTACAGTTATATTATTTGCTAATTTTGACTGCTTTCTTCTTGTGTATTGCATGTGCACATGTGTTTGTGTGTGTTGGTGTGTGTGTATTGGTGTGTGTATAAAATAGTTTTATGTTTAGTTTACGGCACAATGTAATTAAAATAAGCAATTAGCCAGAGTCGATGCTGCACTTTTATGAGCTGCTCATATAACTAATGACTTAACACACACACACACACACACACATACAGACATATATATAATAGTATTTTTTTGTGCCTGTCCCTTTAGCTTGGGAAAACATAAATTCCCTTTTGGGAAAAATTAATAAAAATGATTGCAAGCGGTCGCCCGTCGAGGCGACTACAATGAATGAATGGCGCATGCCAGCTGTTGGCCAAACATGCTTTTGATTGCCAGCAAAACAGTAACAGTAACAACAACAACAACAACAATGAATCTAGCCACAGTGAGCAGGGTAAAAATGAAAAACAACAAAAAAAGCAAAAAAATAAAAAAGCAACGAGACGCCTTTCATCAGCGTGTGCATAACAAGCGGTCGCTCTAGACTCAACTCGACTCGACTGGCAAAAACTTGGGGCTATCCGACGTTCGTACATACGTCGCTCACTCACAACACTCACAGCAGCAACAACAGCAGCAGCAGCAGCAGCAACACTCACAACTCTCACATCTTTCACATCTTTCATGCAATGACGAAGCTATGTCCACTTCTAGTGTGCCGGCTTGTAACCCATTTGCTATATCCTGGCACACGTCCTACGTTTTGTCGTTCATTCTGTCACGCCACTGCAAAATGACAAACAGCAAGAGCGTAAAATGTTTGCAGCAACAAAAAAACAAAAAAAACAAACAAAAAAAAAAAGACAAAAAAAAAAATAAAACGAAAATTCCATTTGTAACTGTAGCAAATGAACATTTAGCTGCTGGGCCAGCATCAACAGCAGCAGAAGCAGCAGCAGCAAGAGCTTTAGCAGCAGTCATAGATACGCGAAGTATCAAGCAAATAGCCAACAAAACCTTTGGCCTGTGGCTCAGCAAAAATTGCACTGTGAAATCTGTTCGATGCCAAATCTCTAACTTTATACACAGCCACAGAGATTACTTGTGTATGTGTGTGTGTGTATGTGTGTGTGAGTGAGATAGAGATAGAGATAGAGACTACATCTGCTTATAAGCACTTCACATCTAATCAATTATGCTATCTGCACATTTACTTTTGGCCAGCCAAAAATGTTGCCACACCAATGGCCACATAACATTTAAATATGCATGATGACTTTAAAGGGACAGCGGGGTATGGCAAGCGTAGGCTAAAAACGTGGAATATGCCTGAGGTTGAAATGTAACTGTAACAAATGCCGCCACACGATACTTTTGCCGTGCAAACACATAACGAAGCCCAAGAAAAGCGGCTGGCAAACCAAAACAAAAAAAAAAAAAAAAAAGCTAAGCGCCAGCAGCAGTTATAGCAATGGCAACAGCAACAGAAATAGCGACGGCAGGCAGCATCAGCATCAGCTTCAATTCTAGCTTCAGTTGAAATCAGCAAACCACAAAAAAAAAAAAAAAAAATATTCTGAATGTTTACGAGTATTAGTTGCTGCTGCTGCTGCTGCTGTTGCTTCTTCTTCTTCTTCTTGTATGTTGCTGTGCTAATTCCGTTAGCAATTTCACTTGCGCGTTTTTGCAAAGAATAACAAAAATAGCAATAAACGTTAACTAAGCCTTAACGAATTTTATATACTCTACTTCAAGTTAAGCAATCAAAATTTTTGTAATATTCTAAAAAAAAAATTTATAGAAATTATGTTTTGTCTTGCAAAATAAAATGTAATATTTGTCTAACTAAATGTAGGTCAATAAAATCAAATGTCAAAAATCATGAAACAAATAAATGTTAACAAATTTGCATACAATTGTTCAATGTCTGTGTGTGTGTGTGTGTCTTTCTTTCATGTTATACATTTTCACAATTTATCATTTAGCATTTTACATTTTATTTATTGTCATTTTGTATGCATTTGTTCAAATTTATTCAATTTACATGATTTCTAGTTAAGTTTTCTAAATGAATAAACGTTTGATTTTAAACTCTAGATAGACTAACGGTTATTTGTTAGTTGACTTTGAATTGATTTTGATTGTAAAACAAAATCGATGACAAAATATATAAATAAAAAAAAATATATATAATAAAATATAAAATATATAAAATATATAAAAATATATAAAATATATAAAATATATAAAATATATAAAATATATAAAATATATAAAATATATAAAATATATAAAATATATAAAGTATATATAAAATATATAAAATATATAAAATAAAATAAATAAAATATATAAAATATATAATAATATATAAAATATATAAAATGTATAAAATATATAAAATATATAAAATATATAAAATATATAAAATATATAAAATATATAAAATGTATAAAATATATAATAATATATAAAATATATAAAATATATAAAATATATAAAATATATAAAATATATAAAATATATAAAATATATAAAATATATAAAATATATAAAATATATAAAATATATAAAATATATAAAATATATAAAATATATAAAATATATAAAATATATAAAATATATAAAATATATAAAATATATAAAATATATAAAATATATAAAATATATAAAATATATAAAATATATAAAATATATAAAATATATAAAATATATAAAATATATAAAATATATAAAATATATAAAATATATGAAATATATAAAATATATAAAATAAAATATATAAAATATGAAAGTATAAAAAATATTTAAAATATACAATATGTAAAAGTAAAATAAATACATAAAATAAATGCAATAAATAAAATATATAAAAATTAATTAATTAATTAAATAGAAATAAATATATAAATAAATCTATAAGAAAGTATAATAAATCTACAATATAATATTAATAATGTATCTAACAGTAGTTAAATAAATTTACTACTTAATATTAATATACTTCAGTGGCAACTTGTGTCTGATAACAACTGTTAACATGCCCCACAGGGAGACAAGTTACATGGCATATAGAAAAGTAAATCTTGCAAAGCAATGAAAAAAAAAGACGTAGCAAAACTGCTTAACGGCTGTTGCTTTAGCTGCTGCTGCCGCTGCTGCTGCAGCAACCAAATGTGGCAGGACATGAAAATGGCCAAGCAAATTGTATTAGTGTGTGCTTTCTGTTTTTTTTTTTTTTTTTTGATATAAGCAAAAGGGAAGCGCAAAGCAAATGCGAAAGAAAATGGTAGAAACTGTAGAGCAGCAGCAGCAGCAGCAGCAGAGTAAGGGAAATAAGTTGAGCCATATCGCAACAGATTAACTTGCTTTGCGGAGCTTAAGTACAGCGCAAACAGTGCCGACTAAGAGAGAGAGCAAAATCTGAAGAGATAGAGACATGAAGTGGAAGCAACACAAACCGCGATAAAAGTGAAAGAAAGAGACAGATACAGAGAGAGAGAGAGAGAGAGAGAGAGGGGAGCGGAGAAGAATAAATGTGATGCTGCCCCAAAAGTGGAGGCCACACAAAAGCAACGTTAATTGCATTGAGGGTACACACAAGGCAAGCCATGACCACGCCCACGCTCAAGCCAAAGCCAAAGCCAGAGCCCAGTACCAGTGCCAGCATGAAGGATCCCCTTTTAGCAGGAGCGTCATCCACTCACTTTAAATAAAAGAAAAACACACGCACTCGACTGTTTTATGTGGGATTTTCTTGTATTTATTTACATTAATTGGATTTCAATGTGTTTGCCACACATTGCTAACCGTAAGCTACAAGGCAGAGCTGGAGGGATATATTCGCTTTGCTTTCGTATGCTTGCTTCTTATCAAATACAAAATGGCAAAGGGGAAAAAAAAGGCAATACATACAACACAAGCAGCAAAGAGAAGATTGAAGAAGAATTTTTTTACAATTTACCATGGCAACTAAAGGTGCGTATGTGTATGCGTGTGTGTGTGTAAGTTAACAAAAAGAGGTAAATAAATTAATTTATATTCTTTTATTAGTTCTTTATTTGTGGCGAATAAACAAAAAACAAAAAATAAAAATAAAAATAAATGTGCAGAAAATAAAATCAATTAAAATCAAAATGAAATTTCTTTTTCTTTTTCATTTCTTTTCTTAGTTAATTTTCTACAACTTTATTTTAAATGCATAACTTTAATTTTAAATATTAAACAATTGCAATTTTGCATGCTAAAGATTATCCCAATTTTTAGCATTTTAAGTCAATTAAGTCAAAATAATCTCCGACTCTAAGCACATAAATATAAGAATTTTTGCAATTTGCCAAAAAAAAATCTGTAGAAAATTTCAAAAATAAAATTCTCAACAAAACAAAAGTCACATAATATTTTATTTTAATTCTAATTGTATTTTTGCTTTTGTTTTTATGTCGACTCTAGTTTATTTTCTATTATTATTTTGCATTTGCATTGCAACAGAGAAAATTTCATAAAGAAAATGGAATAAAATTTTCAACATTTTCAGCAAAAGCTGCAAATCATTTAAAGCACTTTTGGTATTTTTGCCACTATAAAAGAAACTAGGGGGAGGCAAATTGCAGTGGGCGTGGCAATGCAAGCTGCACTTTTGTGTTTTTGCATGATAAGATTTCATGCCACACCTCGAAATTAGGCAGTAAAAAAAAAATGAAGAAAATCTGATGCAAGCAGTTGCATGAAAATTGCATACAAACACACACACACACACAGAGAGAGAGAGAGAGAGAGACACACACATACATATATATTATGCTTTTTGTTTGGGGGGCTGTCTGGCAGACAATAGGTTCGCTTCATTGAGGCACAAAATAAGATTATTAACATTGTTAAAACGAACGAGAAACGGAAGACAACAAGCGCAACAGGATAAGAGTGTATGTGCGAGAGAGACAGAGAGAGAGAGAGATAGAGCTGAGTGCATGGTAACTGCCAGGCGATTGGCTTTTGCGACTCTAGAGGCAAAGCATGTTTTTCTTTTAGTTTCTGTTCTATGCGGAAACTGTAAACTACAAAAAATTTATTTTAAGGAAGCCACAGCAACAATAACAAATAACAACAGCAACAGCAACAACAACAAGAACAAGTAAAAATAGGAAAATGGCAAAAGGCAAACAATTTAAGAAAACCATTTGTTGGCTAAGCCTTGGGGCCTGGCTACCAAAAAAAAATAAAAAAAAAAAATCTAAAAAATAAAACGACAACAACAACTGCAGCTAGAAAATGGCTAAAGCAAAGTAGACAACATTTTAAGTCTCGCTCCTGTTCATGTGCTGCGTTGCCCTGCTCTGGTCTCACTGGTCGAGGCCAACTGATAACTTCCGGCTGCAAGCAAAGTAGGGGGAGGAGTTAGGTAGGAAACCAGGCATCATAAACAGCCACTTGGCACAATGGACTTGAATTTTCATTCAGCGTTCGTTTTTCTTGTATTTTCTTTGCTTTTTCTCTCGTTCTCTTTCTCTTTTTTCTTTCTGCACTCTTTTGATTTTCTTTACTAAACAATCACTTGAGTTGATCTGCTGCTGTTGCTGTTGCTGCTGTTGCTGCTGTAAAAAAAAATAGAAGGGCTGCCGACATGATAGATGAACAACGCGCTGACGAAGTACTGACTGACTGTAGCAGTCTTTGATGATGCTTTTTTTTCACTTTCTTCTTCTTTATATCCCAACGTTGTTACATAAATTGTCGCTTCCCATGTGCTGGGGGCATATGTTGTGCTAAGCAAAGTCATCTGCTTGGACTCTATGTACCGCTAAATCTTTGTGTTTTACGCTCAATATGCGCATAGCTTTTACTTCTCACACACTCTCTGCCTCTCTCTGTCTCACTCACTTTCATTGGTTGTGCTTCCTTAGTGTCTTGGGCAAGACTTCATTGTGCTGTCATTGTCCTGTTACGACAGCATTCATTTGTTATTGTCGCACACTGCACTTGGCTGCGGTCAGGCTGCTATGTAGTTGTTGTAGTTGTAGTTGTAGTCCTTATACTACTTAGTATAAGTTCGCATATCCTTACAGACATAATGTTCACTTGTGTATCTTCATGCATGTCTGTCTGTCTGTCTATATATAAGTAGGAAACACTCATCATCAGTTTAGTAAAGCTTTTAGACAGAGAGAGAGCGAAGGAGACATTGCGTTTAGCTTGTTGTTGCGGTGCATGTTAAGACTGTTTAATTAAATTGTGCCATTAATTTCAATCTGGACATTAAGTGCTCACATGATGCATGTACAGATTTATCCAACTACCAAAACTATATAAACAGCTCAATATCTATCTATGTACATATATAATTTGATATGCTGCTACAATTTAGCCAACATTTGACTCTTGATGGGAAAACATATGCATAAAGCATAAAGTTCAATTTCTAGACAAACAAAGAAGCAAAACAAGCAAAAAGCTAACATAAATATTAGCTAAAATGAAAGAAACTATCAAAAATATTTCATATATTGTCAAATAACTTAAGGAAAGTCAAATAAAGTAGCTGAAAATTTAAGACAAATGTATGAAAATGTTGTGAAAAACAAAAAATTCACATAAAATGTAACAAAAAAAAAGAGTAAAAAAATATATTTAACTTGTATGACAGCAATGGGGAAAAAATGCTTTTACCAGTTGATAAAAGCCAAACTGGACGCTAAAGGTAACTGTTTATATTTATATACATTTACATATACATTGATATATATATGACTAACAAAAAAAATAGAAGGAAAATTATACAAAAACAAGAAAAACAGATTACCAAGCAAACAAAAAAAGAAAAAGACAAAGAGTAAAAATCATTGTGTAGTCATCGAGTTGTAAATAAAAAACAAAAAACAAAAAACGAAGAAAATGAAGAAAAAGAAAGCGTGGAATAAATAAATAAAATCAAAAGCTAACGTTGATTTTTATACTCAGCAGCCATGAGCTGCGAGGAATATAAGGATTATTTTTTTTTTTTTACTACAGCAAAAATTATATATAAAAGTCTATGAAGGCGTGGCAAGCCTCGACAGTCGCATATCACATCTGATAAAATCTGCTACAGATCGCAGGATAATTAAAATAATATTATAATAATATTATAATAATAATCAAGTGTTAGTAATGAGTATCTCAACGTCGACTTATGCTTAACTGTTGCCTTTTCACTTGTTGTTGTTTTCTTTTTATTTTTTCTACAGCCTTTTCTCACTGTGTTGGCCCATTTTGCTAACCTCTCTAGCACACAAGCAGTAGCAGAAAAAAAGCAGCCAAAACACAGGTGCAAATGAAATGCAGCGATGCGAGACTCAAACAATAAATGGCTTAGATAATGCCCCGAAAATATTCAATTAGTTTATGGTCATGTTTACGTTATGTCTAAAACCACCCAAAAAAAAAAATTGTTTGGCCAACCTCAAGAGCAGCAAAATAGCAACAGCAGCAGCAGCAGCACTAGGGCAGCAGTAACAGTAGCAGCAACAGTAACAGCAGCAACAGCAACATAATCATCCAAAATGAGATGAGTTTCGGCACGTTGCGCATTTTTCCCTTCTTCCTTATTATTATTTTATTTCATTTCAGACTCTTTTTTTTTTTTGTTGCTGCTTCTCATTTTTTTTTTTTTGCTGCTTTCTCTCGTGTGTTGTTCTACATTTTTCACGTTCCACAGCCCTTTTAATGGCCAGCCGGAAGGTAACCGTAAAAAATGTGCATTAAAATATTTTTATTGCCTCAGCGAACGCACAACGTGAAAAATTCTAGGATTAAAGAGCGCAGCACAAAAACCAAAAAAAAAAATAAGAAAAAGAAAAAAAAGAAATTGAAAATAGGCATTAGATAATGAAGCTTGAATCACCATAAGCTTTAACAGCTCGTAAAAATGCGAACTGAAGACTGAGAGAGAGTGTGAGAGAGAGAGCCAGAGACACGCAAGGACAGTAAGCATAAAAAAAAAATAAAATAAACAGTTGTATAAAATAGTTATAACATGGCCAAAAACTTGTTAATATGTTGATGTATTCGCAGGCGATGAAGGCGCAAGACAAACATTAAGTTGATGAAAATTTGAGAAGTTTGGCCAAGTGTGAAAATTAGTTTAACTTAAAGTTGATATTGCTTTTGGTTTTATGCTACAATTGAAATTTAAATTAATGCCATCTCACTCGCTCTCTCTCTCTCTCTGTCTGTTATATCGATTGCATTATATTGCAGATTCAATCAAACAGTTGACTGACAATACATCACACATGCATATATGTAGAGAAGTTTGTTAGTCAAAATTCAATGTGAATACAGTTGACATTCATCTCATTTATACAGTGTGTGTGGCATACAGCGTGACAAAATACTATGTGGCATAAGCAGTGTAGATCGAGATTTCAGTATAAATTCCGTGCAGCTCAACTGCTCATTATTCACGCATTTTGCTTTTGCCAGACGACAAATTGCATTAGTCAATATAGCAGCTTGCTCTTTCTCCTACTCCTACTGCTGCTGCTACTGCTGCTACTTCTACTCTAAACTTCTATGTATCTATCAATGTATCTGTGCATATGTATCTCTCTCTGTGTGTGTATATATGTATATTTTGTATGTACTCATTGTTCAGTATTTGCCAAGTTCTGACAAATTAATGCACATTTGCGACAACATCTTCAATTCAAATCACGCGACATGTCACATTTGCTTCATGTTGTTGCTGTAGTTGTTCGAGTGCCATTGAAAATCAGGCAGCAGCTCATTTGCTGCATCATCTGATGCTGCTGCTTCTGTTGTTGTTGCTTTTCATGTTCTCATCATCATTGTCATCATCATGCTGCTGCTGCTGCTCATTCTTGTTTGTTTGTTGCTTGTCACTCCATGGGGCGAGGCCCAAAACTCTCATTTGTGCTCAAGTTACAGTTGAACCAGCTATGAGATTGTCGACTTGACATTGTAGAGCGGGGAACGTGGCCAATGTCGCAAATGCGCAACAATTCGCTCAAGTGTAAATAATGCATAGAGTGAGTTTTCATATCAAAGTCTGCAAGAGTTTCTCATACGTATGTACAAGATGCTGACTGTGACGCTGACGCTGACAGCGACTGCTGCTGAGAATGAGACAGAAACTGAGACAGAGACTGAGACTGAGACTGGGCTCTGTGCTTGGCGTTAAAATGACAAAACACCTGCACGGCGTGGTGGCGCGAGGGGTTTATTTTTATTTTTTTTTTTTTGTTGTTCTTTTCTCGTTGCTGTTGCTGTTGTTGTATAGCAAGTGGCAGTTGGCGCGTCACGCCCTTACACTCATACAGCAAATAGCTGCATTGTCTTTGTGTCTCTCTCTCTCTCTCTCGCTCTGTGTGTGTGTGTCGCACGTGCTGCTGCTGTTGCTGTGGAGCAGTGTTAATGTATTTGCCATTGCCCAAGTGGCTACAACAACGATGCGACAGACCGAAACTTTCGTCGGCCCCTGTAGCTGTAGCAGCTACCTCTACCTGTACTTCTGCTGCTGCTGCTGCTGTAGCTGTTGCTGCTGTTGCTGAGCTTTGGCCTGGCTTGTTTTTGTCTAGCATGCGGCATGGTGGCGCCAACGACAACGACAACGCCAACAACAGCGTTGTCAACTGTCGTCTGACTACTGCTGGGCATGGTGGCATGGTGGCATGGTGCAGCATGGACTAGGGCAACGTGTTGCCACTGGAGAGATAATAAGTCCGGCGTAAATTAGTTTGCCATTTTGAGTTATGAATGCGCATTTCAACGACATCAACTCGCTAGACAAGCACAAACACACACACATGTATATATATCTATCTCTCTCTCTCTCTCTGTGTGTGTGTGTTGCAGTGTGCACTGGATCACAATGGATTAAAACTTGAGGTTTTTGCGTATTACTTATGATTGTATCAGTTCCCCCAAAACGAAGACAAAACTTTGAGTGTTACAGATTGTCTAGGCTGACTGCTGCTGGGGAATATGTTGAAATCTCACTCATAGTCTCTCTCTCTCTCTCTCTCTCTCTCTTATTCTCTTTGTATGCGATTTTGTTTGCTTTTCCAAACAAAAGAAATTTTCAACAAAAATCGAAATACAAAAAAATAAAAATAAAAATAAATAAAAAATATTTAAATAAAAATTTGAATCGAATAAAAACAAAAAAATTATAAAGCTTGATAAACGATAAAGAAAAAATTATAAAAAAAAAATATTTATCAATTTAACAATTTTTACATTTTATTGAACGCAATCAAAAACAATTTACAAACACATAAATATTTATTTATTAAATCGCATACAAAGAGAATAAGAGATAGCTGCTACAGCTACAGGGGCCGACGAAAGTTTCGGTCTGTCGCATCGTTGTTGTAGCCACTTGGGCAATGGCAAATACATTAACACTGCTCCACAGCAACAGCAGCAGCACGTGCGACACACACACAGAGAGCGAGAGAGAGAGAGAGACAAAGACAATGCAGCTATTTGCTGTATGAGTGTAAGGGCGTGACGCGGCAACTGCCACTTGCTATACAACAACAAGAATAACAACAGCAACAGCAACGAGAAAAGAACAAAAAAAAAATAAAGATAAACCCCTCGCGCCTTCGCCTCCGTGCAGGTGTTTTTGTCATTTTAACGCCAAGCACAGAGCCCAGTCTCAGTCTCAGTCTCAGTCTTCGTCTCTGTCTCATTCTCAGCAGCAGTCGCTGTCAGCGTCAGCGTCAGCATCTTGTACATACGTATGAGAAACTCTTGCAGACTTTGATATGAAACTCACTCTATGCATTATTTACACTTGAGCGAATTGTTGCGCATTTGCGACATTGGCCAAAAAGCAAAATGCGTGAATAATGAGCAGTTGAGCTGCACGGAATTTATACTGAAATCTCGATCTACTCTACTTATGCCACATAGTATTTTGTCACGCTGTATCTCGTACATATAAGTGAGAAGATGAATGTCAACTGTATTCACATTGAATTTTGACTAACAAACTTCTCTACATATATGCTGGTGTGATGTATTGTCAGTCAACTGTTTGATTGAATCTGCAATATAATGCAATCGATATAACAGAGAGAGAGAGAGAGAGAGAGCGAGTGAGATAGCATTAAATTAAATTTCAATTGCAGCATAAAACCAAAAGCAATATCAACTTGAAGTTTAACTAATTTTCACACTTGGCCAAACTAGGAAATTCAACTTCTTCTCAAATTTTCATCAACTTAATGTTTGTCTTGCGCCTTCATCGCCAGCGAATACATCAACATATTAACAAGTTTTTGGCCATGTTATAACTATTTTATACAACTGTTTATTTTATTTTTTTTTATGCTTACTGTCCTTGCGTGTCTCTCTCTCTCTTTCAGTCTTCAGTTCGCACTTTTACGAGCTGTTAAAGCTTATGGTAATTCAAGCTTCATTATCTAATGCCTATTTTCAATTTTGTTTTTCTTCTCTTTCTTATTTTTTTTGGTTTTTTTGCTGCGCTCTTTAATCCTAGAATTTTTCAACGTTGTGCGTTCGCTGAGGCAATAAAAATATTTTAATGCACATTTTTTACGGTTACCTTCCGGCTGGCCATTAAAAGGGCTGTGGAACGTGAAAAATGTAGAACAACACACGAGAGAAAGCAGCAAAAAAAAAAATGAGAAGCAGCAACAAACAAACAAAAAAGAGTCTGAAATGAAATAAAATAATAATAAGGAAGAAGGGAAAAATGCGCAACGTGCCGAAACTCATCTCATTTTGGATGATTATGTTGCTGTTCTGCTGTTCTGCTGTTGCTGCCACTGTTACTGCTGCTGCTGCTGTTGCTATTTTGCTGCTCTTGAGGTTGGCCAAACAATTTTTTTTTTTTTTTTTTTTTGGGGGGTTTTAGACATAACGTAAACATGACCATAAACTAATTGAATATTTTCGGGGCATTATCTAAGCCATTTATTGTTTGAGTCTCGCATCGCTGCATTTCATTTGCACCTGTGTTTTGGCTGCTTTTTTCTGCTACTACTGCTGCTGCTGCTGCTTGTGTGCTAGAGAGGTTAGCAAAATGGGCCAACACAGTGAGAAAAGGCTGTAGAAAAAATAAAAAAAACAACAAGTGAAAAGGCAACAGTCAAGCATAAGTCGACGTTGTGATACTCATTACTAATACTTGAATATTATTATAATATTATTATAATTATCATACAATCTGTAGCAGATTTTACCAGATGTGATATGCGACTGTCGAGGCTTGCCACGCCTTCATAGACTTTTATATATAATTTTTGGTGTAGTAAAAAAAAAAAAATAATCCTTATATTCCTCGCAGCTCATGGCTGCTGAGTATAAAAATCAACGTTAGCTTTTGATTTTATTTATTTATTCCACGCTTTCTTTTTCTTCATTTTCTTCGTTTTTTGTTTTTTGTTTTTTATTTACAACTCGATGACTACACAATGATTTTTACTCTTTGTCTTTTTCTTTTTTTGTTTGCTTGGTAATCTGTTTTTCTTGTTTTTGTATAATTTTCCTTCTATTTTTTTTGTTAGTCATATATATATCAATGTATATGTAAATGTATATAAATATAAACAGTTACCTTTAGCGTCCAGTTTGGCTTTTATCAGCTGGTAAAAGCATTTTTTTCCCATTGCTGTCACACAAGTTAAATATATATATATATTTTTTTTTTTTTGTTACATTTTATGTGTGCTTGACTTTGAATTTTTTGTTTTTCACAACATTTTCATACATTTGTCTTATATTTTCAGCTACTTTATTTGACTTTCCTTAAGTTATTTGACAATATATGAAATATTTTTGATAGTTTCTTTCATTTTAGCTAATATTTATGTTAGCTTGTTTTGCTTGTTTTGCTTCTTTGTTTGTCTAGAAATTGAACTTTATGCTTTATGCATATGTTTTCCCATCAAGAGTCAAATGTTGGCTAAATTGTAGCAGCATATCAAATTATATATGTACATAGATAGATATTGAGCTGTTTATATAGTTTTGGTAGTTGGATAAATCTGTACATGCATCATGTGAGCACTTAATGTCCAGATTGAAATTAATGGCACAATTTAATTAAACAGTCTTAACATGCACCGCAACAACAAGCTAAACGCAATGTCTCCTTCGCTCTCTCTCTGTCTAAAAGCTTTACTAAACTGATGATGAGTGTTTCCTACTTATATATAGACAGACAGACAGACATGCATGAAGATACACAAGTGAACATTATGTCTGTAAGGATATGCGAACTTATACTAAGTAGTATAAGGACTACAACTACAACTACAACAACTACATAGCAGCCTGACCGCAGCCAAGTGCAGTGTGCGACAATAACAAATGAATGCTGTCGTAACAGGACAATGACAGCACAATGAAGTCTTGCCCAAGACACTAAGGAAGCACAACCAATGAAAGTGAGTGAGACAGAGAGAGGCAGAGAGTGTGTGAGAAGTAAAAGCTATGCGCATATTGAGCGTAAAACACAAAGATTTAGCGGTACATAGAGTCCAAGCAGATGACTTTGCTTAGCACAACATATGCCCCCAGCACATGGGAAGCGACAATTTATGTAACAACGTTGGGATATAAAGAAGAAGAAAGTGAAAAAAAAGCATCATCAAAGACTGCTACAGTCAGTCAGTACTTCGTCAGCGCGTTGTTCATCTATCATGTCGGCAGCCCTTCTATTTTTTTTTACAGCAGCAACAGCAGCAACAGCAACAGCAGCAGATCAACTCAAGTGATTGTTTAGTAAAGAAAATCAAAAGAGTGCAGAAAGAAAAAAGAATGAGAACGAGAACGAGAGAAAAAGCAAAGAAAATACAAGAAAAACGAACGCTGAATGAAAATTCAAGTCCATTGTGCCAAGTGGCTGTTTATGATGCCTGGTTTCCTACCTAACTCCTCCCCCTACTTTGCTTGCAGCCGGAAGTTATCAGTTGGCCTCGACCAGTGAGACCAGAGCAGGGCAACGCAGCACATGAACAGGAGCGAGACTTAAAATGTTGTCTACTTTGCTTTAGCCATTTTCTAGCTGCAGTTGTTGTTGTCGTTTTATTTTTTAGATTTTTTTTTTTTATTTTTTTTTGGTAGCCAGGCCCCAAGGCTTAGCCAACAAATGGTTTTCTTAAATTGTTTGCCTTTTGCCATTTTCCTATTTTTACTTGTTCTTGTTGTTGTTGCTGTTGCTGTTGTTATTTGTTATTGTTGCTGTGGCTTCCTTAAAATAAATTTTTTGTAGTTTACAGTTTCCGCATAGAACAGAAACTAAAAGAAAAACATGCTTTGCCTCTAGAGTCGCAAAAGCCAATCGCCTGGCAGTTACCATGCACTCAGCTCTATCTCTCTCTCTCTCTGTCTCTCTCGCACATACACTCTTATCCTGTTGCGCTTGTTGTCTTCCGTTTCTCGTTCGTTTTAACAATGTTAATAATCTTATTTTGTGCCTCAATGAAGCGAACCTATTGTCTGCCAGACAGCCCCCCAAACAAAAAGCATAATATATATGTATGTGTGTGTCTCTCTCTCTCTCTCTCTCTGTGTGTGT